>RDEW01000046.1:104005-137937 GCA_011109175.1 Dicyema japonicum | reverse complement strand
AGAGATTCATTGCAAAAAAGATGAGTCGACCTCTTCAAGAGATCGGTCCCTTAGAAAATTAAAATTATAAAAAGAGCTAAAAAAGAGATTCACTTCAAAAAAAGATGAGTCGACTTCTTCAAGAGATCGGTCCCTTAGAAAATTAAAATTATAAAAAGAGCTAAAAAAAGAGATTCACTTGAAAAAAAGATGAGTCGACTTCTTCAAGAGATCGGTCCCTTAGAAAATTAAAATTCTAAAAAGAGCTAAAAAAAGAGATTCATTGCAAAATAGGATGATTCGACCTCTTCAAGAGATTGGTCCCTTAGAAAATTAAAATTGTAAAAAGAGTTTTAAAAAAAAGAGATTCATTGCAAAATAGGATGATTCGACCTCTTAAAGAGATTGGTCCCTTAGAAAATTAAAATTCTAAAAAGAGTTTAAAAAAAAGAGATTCATTACAAAATAGGATTATTCGACCTCTTACTTTGATCTGTTTCTGAAAAAAATTGAAATTTAAAAGGTAAGTTTATATGTAAATATTCGTGCACAAAACAAGTCAGAAACGAATACCTTTGCTAAGGTACTTTTAATTGTTGCGAATGGAGCACTCGAAAAAATTCAGAAGATTTAAAGGTACAACTTCCTGAAGAATTATTTATAAATGTACACAGCTCAGAAAATTTATTGACTTTTGTGTATCCAGATCTACAGGAAAACTACATGTGTTTCGACTGGCTTCGGGAAGAGCTACACTAGCACCACTAAATGATAAAGTACAAAATATTAACTTAGACATACTTATTAATTTACCCGGGTTGGAACGTATTTATAAATCTGTTGATGTAATTATGGATCAAGAATCAGCATGTGAATATCCTGTGGAATTTCTAAATTCTTTAGAACCGTTATGGATGCCTCATCATACTTTAACATTAAAAGTAGGAGCTCCAATTGTTCTATCACGAAATCTAAAATCTCCAAGGTTATGTAATGGTACAAGATTGGTAGTAAAAAATTTGATGTCTAATATTATAGAAGCAACGATATTAACGGGCGAAATAAAGGAGAAGACTTTTATATTCCAAGAATTCCAATAATTTCGGATGAATTACCATTTAGATTTAAGAGACTACAATTTCCATTGAAGTTGAGTTTCGCAATGACAATCAACAAATCACAGAGACAAACTCTTAAAGTAGTAGGTTTATCTCTAGCAAGTGAATGTTTTGCACATGGACCGTTATATGTAGGTTGTTCTAGGATAGGTGAACGAGAAAACCTATTCATATTAACAAAAAACGGTTGTACAAGAAGTGTAGTATATCAACAAGCATTACAATAAGATATTTGGTAATTTTTACTATATATAACAATCAGGATGATTCGACCTCTTCAAGCTGGGTGGCATAATGGTTAGGTGTCGGGCTAAAGTGGCTTAGGTTACGGGTTCGATTCTCGCTGCTGTTCACCTGGTGGAAGGTTCCACGCATCTACGATGCAGAAAAGGTTTGACGAGTGACGCCATCATCAGTGGATACTCACTGCGGAACTGGATTGTCTAGAAAGGACCCACACACAAGAAAAAGAAAAAAAGAAGTGAAGATCATTCCTTGGTTCAACGATTAGTTAAAATTAACTGTTCTTTACTTAAATAAAGTGTGTGTCCTGCCTATGCGGAGCTATAAATATTATGGCTCTCGTGAAAAGGCCGTTATTATTATTATTATTAACCCAAGAACACCAATAGTTAATTTAATTACTAAATTAATTAAGTGATCTCGAAGGCCTCAATCAGAATTCTCATTTTTTCCTCGTGCGCCTTCTGGGATCCATCACAACTTCTCTGTGGGCGGGGTGGTTTCGGGAATAAGAATTGGAGAGGGGTGATGTATACCCTTCTCATAAGACACATCGTGGCTGTGTATTGTTGAGAGTTGCACTGCTTGCACAGGGTAGCAAATCCCTTTCCATTTTGTCGGATAAGGTCTTCAAGTGATGAGGGTATTAGTTTTTCTAGTTTCCCGAGATTACTAATAGTAGTGGCTGTTAAGGCCTGAATGTCCCGAATTCTTTGTTCTTTCGTCCAGGACAGATTGATTCCCCATGACATACACGCATAGCTGACAGATGGCTCAATGAATTGTTTGTACAAAAATTTCAAAGCTGGGAAAGGGGTTTTAAAATAGTTTTGATTATCCTAGCTTTCTTGAGCAGCTTCCAGAGACAGCGTCGACGTGAGATGAAAAGGACATGTGTGTGTCGAAGGTGATCCCCAAGATTTTCAGTTTCTTCGTGAAAGGTATTTTTGTCTGGTTGATAAATATATCCACTGTCATTTGTCCAAGTCGTTTGTCTGAGGTAAATAAAGACGAAGAAGATTTTTCAGTAGATATATCAAGCCGGTTATAATTTAGCCAAATTTGAATCTTGTGAAGGTATTCTTGTAGTCTATCTGATGCCTTTGGGATATCTTGATCGCGAGATCCGATTAATAGGTCATCTGTATATGATAGGATGAAATCGTCTTTATTATCGGGTTGCGGTAAATACAACATGTATGAGTTACATAAGGCGAGTGATAAAAAGGAACCTTGTGGGATACCATTAGGTAGTAATCTTGAAATTGATTTGGTCCGATCCATGTATACTTGAGCCCTTCTTCCATTAATGAAGTTAGCAAGCCAAAGTTTTATATTGGGGTTGACAGGGAGGCCAAACAATTTCCAGGTTAGGATTTTCCTTGAGACAGAGTCGAAGGGCTTTCGTAAATCGATCGAGCAGACGACTTTTTTGAGGTGACGAGGATTTGTGTTAAAGCCTTCAATGATAAATTGGTTGAGGGAAGTTAGGTGGGTGGAAGTTGAATGACCCCTTCTAAATCCATGTTGTGAGGACGAAAAAGGGAGGAACGGGGTTATAAGGTTAAGAATCAATTTTTCCAATAACTTTGATAAGGTGCATAGTAAAGAGATTGGTCAAAATGATGCAGGATTGTTTTTAGGCTTGCCAGGCTTAAGAATTGGGCGTATATAAGACAATTTCCAGATAGTTGGAATTGTATTCATGTTTATTGAATAGTTGAAAATCACTGTGATTGCATCAATCGCAATAAGTCCAAGGTGTTTTAGTAAAATACCAGGGATAGAATCTGGCCCACATGAAAGGGAAGAATTCATCCTCTTCAAACCCTCACTGACATCTGAATGAGAGATAAAATTAATCGGCTGTGTTCTCCTCGGTCTTATTGAGGATAAAGAAGGCCATCTATTTTCCTGAAAGGTTTGTGGCTTATATTGGCGTAATATTTCATGAGCGTGTTAAGACTGTGCTGATCCGTCTGTTGTCTTTTAAAATTTCCTTTTGGACCAAGTTGTTTAATTTCTCTCCATAGCTTCTGAGCAGATTTCTGAAATGAAATGGAAGATACTAGTTTGTCCAATCTGTTTGCTTCTGTTTTTCTAATCCTTTTAGATATTTCGTCATTGAGAGTTTTTGTTTGATTTTTCTGTCCGGGAAAGGAAGGTACTCCTCGTCATTATAAGAAAGTATGTGTCCTGCCTATGCGGAGCTATAAATATTATGGCTCTCGTGAAAAGGCCGCTACTATTATTATTGTTATTATAATATAAAAATTTGTTTTTTAAAAAAAAATAGTTTAATTCGTTAAATATAATTCACTAAGGAAAAAACTGATCTCCACAGGAGCAAAGCGAGCTGCAAGCTAGTGTACTATATAAATCAAAAGTTATAAAATCAAAATTCAAAATTTTGGGTAATGTCAAAAAAGGTCAAAATTTAATTTTTTGGTCAATGAAGTCAAAAATTTTATTGATTTTTATTTTTTTTATTTATTAATTTTTCGAGTTTTTGAATAAAATACTAACGTGTCATCTGTTATGCCGCATTCAATCAGGAAAGTCATTGAAAAGGTTTCAATGACTACTGTCCCTACCTTGGAGAATACTATGAGCCAAATCCTTACATTCATTACACCTTCTGTCCCCTAGAAGAGCTCTACTTTTATATAGAGGAACAGAAACTGGACTGTTATAATGCGTCTCATTTTTCTCACCAATTTTTTGATTATAATAAATTTTATTGACTTAGCGATTTCTAATTAATAAAATTAGCCACGTGGATTGTTCTTTCTTAAGGATTGATCATTTGGAAGAAATATCTGATTAATAAAAACTGTAGCAAATAAGAGGAATTTAGTTTTTTGTTGTCTCATTTTGCCGAAGGTATTAATTTCTGAACTTTAGTATGAATAGCTCTGTGTTTTTAGGGTAGATTGGGTTTTTAGGAGTGATTCTTGGTTTTTTACACGGTTACACACACCCATTCTCTTTATCACTATTGAGTATTCTGCTACAACGTGTAAATGATCAACTGATTTCTTAGTCTTGTAATGATTACAAACTAAATCATTGGTATCAAAAAACAAGTTCCTGTCCTGAAGCAAACAATACATGCCCTCCAATCTTGGGCTATTATTTCCACTGGTTAACCACTCCGAAGATCCCTCCAGATCAACGTTAGCATCTCCGTAACTGTTAAACAAAATAGAGTGAAGTGGCTTCTTCCAATAGAATCAATCAGAAATTATTTTTTTTCCCTCCGATGGATATACCTTACTGAGAATACGCTCAATGCCCGGCCAACATCAAGAGGACCCAACTATTCCCCGGGGGACAATGTAGTTACCTGGAGACAAGTTCTGGACCGCTGGAACGAGTCAGGATCAAGGATTTAGTCAGTTTAGTCACCCTTGGTCTTTGGAATAATTTTAATTAATTTAATAAAATTCTGGTCTTCATGATGAATTTTCAAGTTTATTTAGAAACTTGTCACGAAATAAAAGATACGGCTAAACTTTAATTGGCAAACAAAGAAAGACTTTATCTACCAAGAAATAAATTTGGAAGAGGCCTCGAGACTGTCAGTAGCAAAGCAGAACGAATGCTCCTCCAATTTTATGGTAATTGGAACATAAGGAAAATTATTCCCTAAGAAGAGCGGGAACACTACGGGTAATTAATTCAAAGAAAACACACATGCCCACTATCGTAGAATTCATTTCCCGAAAGTACAACATTGAAAATGTGAAGGACTTGTCGAAATTGATGGAAATACAGCATATCTATTGGGAAAAATTGAGAAGAAACCGCTGCACTCTATTTTATTTCAGTGTTTAAAAGACACAGAAGTGAATATTGCTGAATCCTCTGGATGGGTAGTGCATGGAAATCACTCCCCTATAACAGAGAGAAGGCTGTGTCTACTCCAGGATCGTAACATTTTTTGATAACAGAGATAAGTGCGACATTGTAACTCAGCAAAGAAGACCGTCGATCACCTAGCAACTAGGTGTGGGAGAATGTTGAATACCTCATATCTCAGGCAGCATAATGAAGTGATCAGATGTTTACACCTACATCTCTGCCGTCAATATGGAATAAGAAAAACGTTTTTGATATGAAGAACACCAATCAACATGCTCTGCAATTCAAAGACGAATTCTAAATTCAGAATGATAGACTGTTTTGTTCCTATACAATAAAATAGTTGATTCATCAAAGAAATTTAAAATTGCCACAACAAAGAATAAATCTATAAGATATCTTTTTGGGTTATCGGATGTTTTCCAGATGTTTCTACCAAATGGATTATTTTTAGATGTAGTAGTTGGTTTGCTGTATTAAAGTGCTATTTTGAAAATTACGACTCCGTATATAATTAGTTCAGTTGAATGTTAGAAAAGCGCAACAACTACAATCATTAAGAACAATAGTTTTTTAACTATTCTGCATTAGATCAGTCTTAACTATTACGATTTAAACGGATTCCTTGCGTTTTGAAGTCATTGGTGACTTAATAAAGCTAATATCGTAGCATCGCACTTTGATCTTCTATTTTCATGGACACTGACTACACAATGAAACCATAAAACCTGACAAATCCACTCTATTGCACCCAAAAAGCATTTGGAAAAATTTCAAACAATTAAAAAATTGAACACCGGACCAGACAATATCCCAGCAGAACTTTTAAAACATGCCCGTGAGGAGCTTGAAAAAATGATCACCAATGTTTTCAATCGATCACTCCAGGAAGATAATTCGTTGGAACTGGGAAGAGGGTGTACAAAAATACTCAACATTCTGTACAAAAATACTCATCCGACCCTTATGGAAATGGAAGACTTGCACCATAGGGCTTGCATTCTGGCAGCCTCTTCCCTTCACAGCGGTGCTTATCTGAACGCGTTTCGATCATCCTCAATTGGTTCCCTTCTTTTATAGGACGCCCTTCGGAGTGAGATTTCTATCCATCTGGGGATTGACCAATACCAGCCTCATCCATGCGTTGTGAATCTGATGTGGAATGCAAAGGACTTCACCCGCTCTCTTGCTGTCTCAGCAGAGGCCGGTTCCCGAAGCATGCAGCCATCAACGGAGTTGTGAAGTGCTCTTTTGAGGCGGCTGAATATCTGACTTAATATGAGAATGAGTGAATGAAGAATACGATATTTCTTGTTGGAGACTTTCTAATGAAATATTTCAAAAATGAATTAAAAATATCGTGGAAGGCTATTTATTACCACCTGAAAGGATTCAATTATACTTTTAAAAAAATTAAAATATTACCTGAACGAATAATATCGTAGATGTTAAAAATCAAAGAGTTGTATGCTCAGATAAATATACTTTCACCTATACCTGAAACCAATATATTTTTTGTCGACGAGGTTAGATTTAATAAGCCCCCTACCCGTTAGGGGGCAAATTCCGGACGTGCTTACATACGACGACAATCAATTTACTTTTTACTAAAGACATTTAGTAAAGTATATGTTGATTTCGATTATAATTGGAAATGTTTAATTTGCATTATTAGAGTTTGTAATATCTTATAGCTTTTAGATCATTATCATCGTTAGAAATGCTTTATGGCAAAATATTATGTCTGTAAAATTTATATTGATTTAAATTATTTTATGCGAGTATAGCCTATTCGACTACGCGGCCAGTGTCTCGATTTTTCGCGTCAAGTAACAGAAACTGGAAATTCCATCCCGGATCTGAACTATAATGTGAATCGTGCACGAATCATACGCTCCGATGATTTCAAAAATTATGGAAAAAATTGTCTTTGGAGGCTTACAAATCAGCTGGAAAAGAAGACTACTTCAGAAATGATCAATTTGGTTTTCACCCAGGACGGTCATGCGGTGATTGCTTATTTCATCTCAACTTTGAGTTATGCAAAGCCAGAAAATCCAAATGTCTCCTGAATGTCATATGTCTCGACATATCAAAAGCATTTGACAGTGTTAACCACAGAGCCATAATCGGTCAGTTATCTCGGACGGGAAGCCCAAAGGAACTAGTGAATTGGATGAAAGTGTACCTAGAAGGAAGAAAGTCCTATGTTAGATGCTATTTTTCAAATATGATATTATTGAATAGAGGAGTCCTACAAGGATCAATTTTGAGCCCTCTATTGTTTAATGTTCTAATGGCCCGTTTCATGTCTATTGTTTAATGTTCTAATGGCTGATATACGCAGACGACGTGCTACTGTCTGATGTGTCATGATCTAGAGAAGAGACTCAATGTGTACATGAAAGAGATAAAAGACTGGTGCGGTTTTCATGGGTTAAAACTGTCAGAAGAAAAATCTAGTGCAATGAGGTTCTTCGGTCGGAATAGTGAAGGAATTCAGAAAAGACTCTGTATGCGGAATCAACAGTATGAGCTCCCTGAAGTATCTCGAAACAGCTTTTGAGAAATCTAGGAAGATAGCCCACCATGCGATATTGTGTATGAGGAAATTGAGACTCGATAGCCCACCATGCGATATTGTGTATGAGGAAATTGAGACTCGAAACAGATATGTTTTTATTTATTTTTTCACGTACGATCATTTCATCACTCCTTTATGGACTGGAAGGATGGTATTACACTGCATACAAAGAGCATTTTATCTAGCTTCCTGAAAAATCGAGGAGAGCAAGGACCAAGATTGCCCTATACAAAAGGCTCGACGAGAAGAAGCTAGATGAAGATGAAAATTGTTAGTAATGTCGATAAGAAATGCAGCAGAAAAATAGATGGAAAACTACCTAAAAAGAGATGCCATCATTGACTCGTATGTTGCAGCACAGAATAGACGATAAGAGGGGTCTGAGAGTATTAAGTTTTTATATTTTAGTCACATGTGACAACGAAGCAATTCATAAAACAAATAAAATTGCAGAAAGATTCTCGACTAATAGAAATGACTCAATTTTTTCCGCCATACTCGCCAATGCTGAACCCAAGAGAAAACATGTTTTCAAAGTGGAAAAAAAGTATTAATAAAAAGTTAATATTTTTATAGATGTGTGACAAAAAAGTTAAACGACGTATACATTCGGATGAATACTCAAAGTTTGGAGTGATACCCTATGTGCATAACAATTATTTACTATGTGTCCTATGTGTAAGAAGGTTTTTAAAGGAATGAAACCCTAAAAAATGTCCAATCATATTAAGATTTTTAATCCTGAGAAATTTGATACAGATGTTAATTATTCTAATCTCAAACCTTTCTCTCCCTTCATATTTATCATCGCTTGTAGCTCCCATGTCAAGAGGATATACACTCTCTTCCTGAATTCTCTATTTACAAGGACGCCGGCCATGCATGTGAGGCCTGGAGCCGCACTTATCAGCTTTCCTTGCCTTCCTCGTTCTCTCAGCGGGGCTTTGACGGTGCTATATGCTGGAATTCTTTCAAAAGATTCCGAAGTGGTCGTAGGATCCTTTCTGCGGCGCACTTCGGATTATGATAATCTCTGGAATTCCTTCAGGATTCAAAAACTTTCATAGTCAGTATTACGGTATTCGGGACCTCGAGGGTACAAGACAATACTGTGTCATCGACGTGATAACCCGTGAGGCTGCCCGCACGTCGCCCTCCAGAAGTTTCCTGTTACTCTTTCCTTTAGTTTTTTGGGACATTTTTGGTGTATGCTCCTCTGGTTTTGACCTCATTGACAGTAAGTGGCTATTCAAGTATTTCGTGTATGTTATGACTAGGGCAAATAATTTAAACTTTAAAATTTGAAAAAATTTAACCTTATTCTCAATTTGAACTTGTAAAATAACTTTATTAACCTATAAACCAAAATTTTAACCTTATGTTAAAAATTTAACTTTATTCTCAATTTGAACTTGTAAAATATAGATACGAAAGAATAAGATGACAACTGTTGTTTTAAAGACTATTTATTGAAAATAGACATACGTAATTTTCCAGATTTAGTGTACAAAAGTTTCTGTTTGTCCTCAAAAAACTCTGAATTGCGAAAAACATCTTTCGTCAGATACCGAGGATGGGCTGACAATATAGATGGAACGAATACATTTTTACATTCATATTAATAATTTTAGTTAGGTCGCTTTCCAAACTTCTCTTCTATAAATATTTTTTAACGATTGTTTCATCTTTCCCAAAATCTATTGCACTAAGCGTCGAATATGCGTACTCTATTATACACTAGTTACTTTCAAATTGTAATATTTTTTTATGTGATAATTTACTATAAGTTTTCAACCGGTCCTTTGGGTCTATTGGGTTTTTGTATAGGTATTAGTAATCCCGTTCCCAGGGGCAGAGTTGAGTTAGTTGAAAACATTTCATTTAGTAGTGTAGCGATTTTTTCAAAAAGGGGGTCAGGGGCGTATTTCAGTAGTTCTGGGTTTTTCATATCTGGTCCTGAGCTTCTGTTATTTTTTAATTATTGACATGCTGTTTTTATTTCCAAAATTGAAATAGGTTCTTTCAATGGTCTTGGTTTTCCTTTGATTGGGGGGATTGCTGTAATCACATTAAAAAGTTTCTCAAAATGTGTCGCAATTGCCTCCGCTTGCTCTTCAGTAATCAGTATTGTATTGCCATTTTTGTCTTTGATGATTATTCGTTCCTTCCGGTTTGTGTGGCGTAGTAAACGAACGGCCATATACATTTGTGAATTTTCTTTTGTGAAGGTTAACAAAGTGCTTTTTTGAACACTTCACTGTCGTTAAGCATAGTTTACAAAATAACTCATGGTTATTATGTAATTGAAATTCTTTTGGAAATTCGTTAACATTTAATGTTGCTTTAGTCATAGAAGACTTAGAAATACGTGGCATAAAAAAATGTGTAAACTACATTATTATTTAAGCACTTCACGAAAGTCATACTAAATATAGCCTCGCATGTGCAGCAAAAGAAATAATGCAAGATGTCATCCTCTTCTATGCTCCCCTGTTCCTAGAAAAGGCTCTCATAGTGTCGTGGTCGTCGGCATTTTTTAATTTTTTTTAATATTAACCAAGTTTTTTTGTAAAACTATTTGAAGAACATAGTATATGTTCGGTGGGGATGTTAATTCCATTTTCAGCACGTGTCCGAAGAGCTTCCATCAAGATTTCAGTACTTCTAAGCTGATAGGTCTAGTGCTGCATCTTTTGTATAAAGCATTTTTCGATATTCTCGTAGGTCAAGTAGTTCCTGTTATTTTTCTCAGCTGACCTCTGTAAAACGAGTCTAGTCTTTCCATATCCGCTGATGAGGTGCCCAAGTTCCTAGCGTCATATAAAAGTACGGGTTATAAAAGAGTCGTATAGTGGATTCTCATTTTCGTGTTGATACCTCTTTGATTGAGCCATAGATTCTTCAGTTTATATAACGACATTGGCTAGAGTTTTCCTACGTAAAATATCTTCGCTATCTCCCATAAGTGAACCGAGTTTCTTTACTTGTGCCACTTCTCTTTAGGACGTTACTCATCCTTCATATTTCTGTGAATTCTGTTTTCTCTCTGTTCACAGTAAGAAACCATTATCTGGTGATTTTTCTAATAGGTGTTCCAGGACCTCTTTGTCTTCAGAAATTAGGTCTACATCGTCCGCGTAGATCACTTCTTCCGTCTTTCCTTGGTATAACGGTCTAAGTTCCCTCATAGCGGCTTCCAAATAAATTGTGAATAGTAGGGAGAAAGGGAGTCTCCTTGTGGAGTGCCCGTGTTTGTTTCAAATTTTCTTGAATAGGTCTTTCCGACTCTACAAGGAGCTCAGTATTGGAAAGTAGAATTCGGATCATCCTTAGACTCGACTCATCAAGGAATACGCTTAGTACCCCATTAACTTGTTCCTGTGAACCGCATCAGAAGCTCTTGATAGGTCAATTTCCATGATATTGGTGGCGTTACGGTATCTTTGATGCGTTGCACACCTCCATCTGTGACTCCAGACCAATTCATTAGTTTCTTCGTGGATGAGTATCTAATTATCATAAATTAATGATATTATTTCTTTTTCATTTATTGCATTTTTTCAGAAGAATTTATGTAAATTATTCGATTTCAATCGGATCATGAACATCCGTATTAGATAATATTTCTTATGTTCACATTTACTATGGTGTACTAATACTCGACTTTTTTAGAATTTTAAAACAATTTTTGATTGTTTTGGTTATACATCTTCCCAGGCCATTTTATAAATAGAACAATGTCTTTAGGTTCAAATTTTTATATCATTCATAAACTGACGTGTTTTCTTTTTTCAATAATCCAGTAAGATACTCTAATTTGTGTCTATTAAAGTGGACTTTGAATGTTTTAATAGTTCCCAAATCCATTGGCTGAATTATTCCTGTATTTTAGTATTTTCCAAATTCGATGGCAAGCAATGAGAAGACAATTATCTATAAGAAGCAAAATTGACTCCTCTGCCGTAAAAGTTATCGAATTTTATCATCCAGTTAATAAAAATCCACGCTCTTTTGGAACTGTAATACAAAACAGAACACCGATAATCATATTTTTGAAACACTTTGGCATTTTTGATTTTCCAATCAATAAAGGCTTTAATTTATGATTTCCAGACATATTTGTGCATAACATCACAGATACTCTATCTTTGAAGTTCTTGCATCCTCTGAACAGAGTCTTGCAGATACTTCTGGATGGAATAAGCCTGTAAAACTCCCTGTTTCATCCAGGTTATAAATTTGCTCGCAGGTATATGATTTTGAAACTTCTTGAAATTTTTTGAGAAACCCTTCAATATCTCAGTGCACATTTGCCCATGTAATTTTCTCAGCCGAAAAATTGGATAAAATCCAAAGAGTTTATGAAATAGTGGAGAGAAAGCTGCTTAACGAAGTATTCTGTTTACTGGATATTAATGTATCGTTCAACAATGCATTTAAAACCATTAAGAATACCTTTTGATTCCATCGAATCCATCCACTAACAAGCTTTTTAATCATGTTGCGGGGACTAACTTTTTGACTGTTTTTTGTTAAGGAATTTTTAGTTTTGAATTGTTCCAAAATCGACTCACGACTCTTTGAGATAGCACTAAATGTTCACTTTAAACAAAAAGTAAAATTTGTCGGCAATTCTTTGGAATTATAATAAGCTGTTGTCGTCCTTATAACGCAATATTTGTTCGTTAGTGGGTCTTTTATATCGACCACTAGAAACACAACGGGCATGCTACTCGAATAAAGTTTTATTGTTTTAATTTGGCAAATTTCCACTAAAATTAGAATATTTCTTTAAAAATGGCAAATTTATGAGAGTTTACTGTTAGTATAATAAGTCGCAAATCTTCGAGCGGTCCTCTGGTTTTGTTGATTTTTTATATGGGGATTAGTAGTCCCGTACCCAAGTAGAGTGCAGTTGGTGGAAAACATTCCATTTAGTAGTATTGCAATTTTGTCATATAGGCAGTGGAGTTTGTATTTTAGTAGTTCGGAATCTATTTTGTCTGTTCCAGGACTTCTGTTATTCTTGAGTTTTAGGCAGGCTGTTTTGATTTCTTTGGGCGTAATTAATATCTTCAGGGGTCTTGGCCTTCCATAAAACGGGTGGATTTCTATGGTTTTGATGTTGAAAAGCTTCTCGAAGTGAGCCGCGATGGCTTCAGTTTATTCTTCGGTGTTCAGTATCAGCTTACCGTTCTCGTCTATGATGGTTAGTCGACTTCGGTTTGTTCGCTGCAGCAAACGAGCAGCGACGTACACCTGTGCGTTGTCTTTCACTTTGTTTACCTTTTCTATACAGGAAGCTATTTCTTTAAAAAAAAGCTTCTTGTCCAGACGTTTTATTTTTTCTTCTGACACGTTGCCTTTCGCCTGAAGGACTTTTCTCGAATTTAAGCGTCGGTGGCATTTGATTTTCTCATGTTTATTTCTTTTAGACTTTTCGCAAGCTCATCTGGATGAATAGTCTTCAGGTGGATTTTATATTCTCCCTTTTGCCAAAGCATGCCAGCAGCTTCCTTGATGGTATTTTTGTGCGTTTCCAAGAATCTTAGCAAGTATCCGCCAGTACGTCCTGCATATGAGTCTGAATGTATTGTTGATCTCTCGTAGTCTCCGGATGGGAAATCAGCCATTCAGTCGCGTAATCGCCTCTGATTTTCTCAAATTCGTGATTTTTGCATTCTTGTATTTGATGGAATGTTTTTTCAGGGTGAAAGTCGCAATAACCATCTTGTGGTCGCTGACAGTCGACGAGCCTTTATGAAAGTGCGTATATTAGAACGTGTTTGTCTTTAGTCCGGCATATGACATAATCTATTTGGTTGTATAATGGGACTAGCTGTCCTCTGAGTTCCTTCGCTTCCCCATCCACTTAGTTTTGTGCCAGGCAGGAAGCATAAATGCAGTATTACAAAGGTTGTTTGACGTACAAAAGTGACCAAGTATTGTCCCAGGTAGGTTTCTTATTCCACGTCCATGTTCTCCAAGAAAACATCATCCGGGTTATTCTTCATCCCGATTTTGCATTCAAATCCCAGCAATAAGTATTAGTGATGACGACTCATATTTGTACTTCCGTAACAGTGTGAATAGAAGTCCTCTAGTTCTGTCGGATCTTTTGCTACTCTCCGCAGTGTGGCGCATAAACATTTACATTGTCAGAGAGCTCTTCGAAGGAGGTAAGTTGTTTAGACGGATTTGTATAACACAGATCCTGTAATTCATACTCCATATACGGTCTACTGCACTTGTCAACTTTGAGTGGATGGGAAATCCAAGTCCATAATATTTTGAGTCACTCGGTACATTATTCGATATTCGCCATAGTTTTCATCAAGGCTACATGTAACTATCGTCTTTTCTAGGCAGCCGTCGTATCTTTCCAGGTCGTCACAGAGAATCTTCCTCAACCAGGTCGTAGATAGGCATATAGCATTTAACGTAAGGAGCTTTAGATTAGATGCATCCCTTTGTGCCTCTTGCTTTTTAGACATTTTTCTTAACTGTTATCCAATTAAAAAACGAGGCAAGTCACCACCTCACCAAAAAAACTACATGCTGTTTAATAATTAGTTGAAATAATTTAAAAAAATAAGGTTAAAAAATTTAACCTTACGATTTATTTTTTAACTTTTTAACTTTATAATTTTTTTAAAATATAAAGGGAGAACGTTTAAAAAAATAAAAAAACAGAATTTGTTTATTTTTTATATGAAATATTAAAATTTAACTTTATTAACTTTATCACCCCTAGTTATGATTGCTAAAATTCATTATGCTTCGTTTCAGTTTCCCGGATGAGTTGAGCCTGGACTTTGTTTATTATTGTCCTTAGATTTCGTTGTAGGTATTCCGTGTAATTTCTAAAGCTATTTTTTACCAAATTTATGATAAAATACCATTTTTTATATTTTTAAATCAAAAAATTTAATTGTTTTTTTATATTATTTAAACTAAATTAATGGGAAAATTAGTTTCAGGATGCTTAACCAATAATTGAAAATAATAAATTTTTATTCATTCAAAGTTATATTCAAAAATGACTAAAAGAAAGCAAAATTTAGATCTCAGAACTTTGAATCCT
Organism: Dicyema japonicum; assembly: GCA_011109175.1. NCBI lineage: Eukaryota > Metazoa > Dicyemida > Rhombozoa > Dicyemidae > Dicyema > Dicyema japonicum. Next base: position 123,065 of record RDEW01000046.1, on the reverse strand, counting down.
AAGCGCCGATTCTTCATTGGTGACTCACATGAAATAAATATAGAGTATTTATCAACTAATTATAGGCACAACAAGGACATCTCATTACTCCATTTATAAACCAGCAGTGTATATTCTGGAAGACTCAATGAATTTATTTAATCACTTGTAATAAATCAAATTGTGCTTGTAAATCAGATTAGTTTAATTTTCCAAGTCTTCACTTGTCTGCTTGAACCTGTTTAGGAATAGATGGGTAGACCAGAACGAATAACAACACTAGGAATAAGGAAAGTGTTATCTGTTGAATTTCGATTGTACACATTTTCAAAACGTTAATGTTTTCCTTGAAACTAGCAAGAAAAAAGAAAAATTTGATTCTTTGTAAGAGAAGTTATTCTTCCAAACGATTTCAGGTAAAACCTCAAATGTTTTTGGTCCTAACAAACTGCCTTTTATCGAAGCGTTGAGCCTGGTTGGAAGGAGTAAGAAAAATGAGACATTATACAGAATATTATTCTTACCATATTGGGGGAAACTCTATATGCTATTTTAATATTAGAATTTCAGTATTTTGATTTGTTGACATAAAACAAATTATATTTTTGAGGTTTATCACGTGACATACTCATTTATTATTTATTATTCGATTGTGATAATGGCATGTGGCTCGCCGACATAGTGGTGGCATTTGGACACGGGTGGACTAATAAGAAAGGCATGTGCCGTAGCGGAGACGTTAAGGCAAACCCCGGACCATCAGAACTGTCCAACTCAATATAAATGAAATCAAAAACAAGGTAATTGAACTTCGGATGTATTTGAAATAACATCACATCGAAATGTTGTTAATCCAAGAATCTAAACTTTCCCCAGGAATTCAACACCAATATTTCCAGGATTCACAGTAATACGTCGTAACAGACCTGGGAAACTTGGTGGGGGCCTTCTCACAGTAAATCGCAACGGAATTCTGTTTGAGGATATAACTGAGAATGTCTACAGTATGCTTAAAGATTATGGAAATATCTAACTTGTGGCTGCAAAATTCCGATTCCTAGGACTTTCAATAATGTTGGTGATATTTCCTATTTTTGAGTTCTTGCTCTTCTTGTGCTCCCAGATTGACTCCTTTCACATCACTGAATGATGTGATCATCTGTGGTTACTTCAATGCTAAGCACCTATTGTGGTTGACACAATAAGCTTATGAAAAAATGAGAAAACGATAATTTAAGATCTTCACAGTCTCTGCAAACTCAAAGACCCGGCTTTCCATATAAGAAACATCTACTTGACGTAACGATGAAGCCTCATCCATTGAAATCTCAACTGTCATCCCTATCCCTGGCCTCTCTCATTGACTAATCAGTGAAATATGACACCAGGAGTGACAACAATCCAATATTTTTGGAGGTCAAAACGAGATCACGGATGAAAGGACAATTTCCGACGATAATTAATAACGAACTGGAGAGGATTCAAGGAGTACGTCGACACTTGCATTGAACTACTGAATATCCCCACTCCTCCCTCCGTCTAACAATTAGTGTCATGGTTCAACTCGATCATAAACGCTGTGAAAAGAAAGTACATTCCAATGGGCAGGCAACCTACGTCATCACAACGTTACAACACAACGACGAACGTTTATCAGAGAATGAAATAATCTAAAAATGGTGAAATCCCCAACAGAAGAGAACATCAGAAAACTACGATAACTGATCAGAGATCGTAACAGAAAACTTTGTTGCTGATCGACAAGAACATAAAGGCAGAAAATTCAAATAGATGGAGGAAATTATCTAAGGCTCTCTGCAAGAACCCCAACGCAGAGAGTCTGGAAATGGATCAAGAATATCAAAAGAACCTTCCCAGAGAGAAAAGGCGAAGACAACCTCATAAAATATTATACTGATATCTCCTACAAGAAATGAACTATTTTCCTACCGCCTAATATCTATTCTGAGTCCGGTTTTAAGGATCCTTGAAAGGCTTGTTCTGGAAAAAGTACAAGATTTAATCTCAATACCTTCTACCTAGCTCGGATTCTGGGCTAACCATTTGACCACAACCCTCATACAATTCATTGCGGAAGGATTAAACTCCCCCAAACCCCATCAGAAGGCAGTACTTATATCCGTTGACAACACAAAAGAGTTCGACTCAGTCACTAAAAAACTCTTTACAAAGAAAAGATTTGAAACCAACATCCATCCGAACTTGAAATTTTGACTTGGAAATTCTTAAATGGAAGACGCGCACAAGTACTCTACAACAACATGAAATTAAGATCTCGCTACTTTCTAAGTGGAGTCCCTCAAAGCTCCCCACTGTCACAACTGTTCATCTCTACATAAACGACATGCCACAAACCTGTAATGAAAACTGCCTAATCCTCTTCTATGCAGACGATATTATTCATGCCTCTAAAGACAGAAGCATTCAATCACCGACTCAGTCCGCTCTACAAATGTCTGACAAGCTGGAACTATGGCTCTCGAAGCAGAGCCTCAACACATCAGCAACAGTTCTCTGTCACGCTGTTTACCATTGCCTCTGTCATCAACAAAGTCCTCTGTCACGAGATTTAATTTCACTTTTATTAGAATTATCTTATTCTTGATCTTGCTATATACGAAGATATCTGGTTTGTTTAACTGCACCTTAGTTTCTGTCAGAATCGATGCATCGACTATTATCTCAACATTCTGTGTTATTAGAATCAACATCCCCTTCGACTTTCTAGCCTTTTTTATTCCATATACTCTGCATAGATGGAGATGTATGCATTTTACAACTTCGTTGTGTCTTAGGGCGTAATCACTATTTAGCATTCTATCACACTGAGTGGCCAAGTGATCAACAGTCTTATTGTTTTTCTTGCAATGGTTAATGCCCCGTTCTTCTCTTATGGATATTATTTAAGCCGAAAAGCAGGTGCATGAGGTTCTCTCACAACGTAACAATTTGATCTATTTCATTTGAGAACGCAGTTAAAATGTTTGATGTCACACTTGACTCCTTCATGACCTTCAGACAACAAGCGATGCATGTGTTGTCCTTTTGCATGGAGCTTCTTTGACAATAAAGGAGCTCTTTCTCCTAGGCGCTAGGTTTCTTAGATATTCACTACATTGAGCCATCATCTACTACGGTTGATCGTCTGGAGGACAAATCTAACAAAAACAGAACTTAGTTTTCAGTAACTAGACTGTCTAAAAGTTTTCGCCCTAAATGCAAGGCCCTAAGCCCTCAGAAACCTTGGTGTGGAGAACGGGTGCCCAGTTCATCTCATGTGATCTCCTGGCAATAGTATGAATCTACAAAAGATACCTGGGATAACGTGAGAAACACATTGAAAGATAAGGTGGTCGCTAATAGAGGATAGACCTAATTGTCATGCTTTTTATTCCTTAATTTAATAGTGATTCTTGGTCTTAAAAATTTTTCAAAAATCATAAAATCCGTTTTACAAAATATAAATTTAATATAAATTTTATTTTTTTATTTAAAAAACAACAACCAATATTTAATTGAATCAAGTCTCGTTTTAGTCTTAGTTAGTCATCGTTAGTTTTTGTAAACATGGCGCTTATCGAATATAAACCCAGAAGCGAGCTAATAATGCTAACGTATTTCGGAAAGGTTGACAAAACTTCGAGTTTTTATTCTTCGCTATCAGACGACGGATACTTTGACTCAGATTACTCAGTTAACTACATTTTGAACCCCCCAGATGGAGTTCGATTCGACCCGACTGACTGGAAGGTATTCTCCTTGATATTCTAGGACATTGACCACTATGCACTCCTCGGACTGAAGAACGTGCGTTGGAGAGCCACTGCCGACAAAATTAAGTCTGCATGTATATATTACTATATTATCTTAAATTGTGTTAAATTTGGCATTTTTAGACCGACAGAGACTTCTTGCTTTCCATCCGACAAGGGACTTTGTTTGAACGAGAATTATCTGACAGAAATCACAGCGTGTCTCAACAAATGTACTTTTATTACTGATATCAGCATTCGATATACTGGGGAATCCATAAAACGTCGTTCATATGACTCTGTGGATCCTTTCAATGACGATTCCATGCCTGTCTCTGCGGAAGTGAGTAAAGCTGACTTTTTCCGTGTTTACGGTGAAGCATTCGAACGAAATAGCAAGTTTTTCTTATATTTTACATGTAGGTGGTCAAACAAACAGCCAGTTCCTAAATTTGGGGACGAAAATTCGATTTATCGGATGTTATGGCCTTCTATGACTTTTGGTATGCCTTTGATAGCTGGCGGGAGTTCTCCTATCTTGATAAGGAGGATAAAGAAGTAGGAGAGAAGTAATCTTACTTAACACGCTTAGTCGATATCAGAGGAGAGCCGTAGAAAAAGAAAACAAGGCTCAGAAGATTGCAGAGAAGAAGGAGGAGACTCTACGTATCAGGAAGGTTCTAGGTTGGATTGGTGGTTGATCTCTGTCAGATGAGGCCTATCGTAGAGATATTAGAGTGAAGCTGTACATGCAACAGCAGCGAAGGGAAAAAGAGGAGTTGAGGAAGCTAAAGAAGCAAAGGAAGTCTCAGAATGTAAGCCTTAATATGATTTCTAGGGATCAATCTTTGAAGGGAACTGTGTGGTTTGTGTTCTTTGTTGACTTTAGGTTGCTATGAGTAGTTCTGAGCAATTCACTAAAGAACGGATGATTCTTCAGCGTAATGTGGAGGTTGAGGTTTGCTTTACGTAGAAATTCAAATCATTGAACGTCCCATGGGATGCAGTACAATCAATTGGTAACTTTTTGGGGGTCTTGAGTTTGGATGTGGAGGAGATAAATCTTCAGAAGTGATCGTTGGTTTGACTTTAGAGTTAAAAGATTGAATCTGTTGCATGATAATGGCTTGTATCAGGAATTCAGGGATCAGTTTTTTGAAGAGGTTCATTTCCTTTTAATCGTAGTTCGAGGACTGCAGCAAGTTTTTGAGACAAAAGAAACAAGAGTGGACTGTCGAGGATCTGCAACTGCTCACAAAAGCAGTGAATATGTTTCCGAATGGGTATACTGACAGGTCATTGCTTTGTTGAGTGTAGGTGGAAAAACATTACTCGTTATGTTAATTCTAAGGGGAAAGAAGCAAACAATTTTGGGGTTAAGAATGTAATGAAGATGGCTAAGGATTTGGAATCGTTTGGTGATGCCACCGAGTTTTTTAGGAAGGCTAACTGTCAGCAGGAATTTGAGAAACCGCAGAATGGGGTAGAGAAGGTGACAGTATGGACGAAAGAGGAGCAGAAAGTGTTGGAACAGGCGCTTAAGACATATTCTGCCTCGACCTCTGATAGATGGGATAAGATCTCAGCCTGTGTGACTTCTAAGACTAAAACAGAATGTGTTGAAAGATGTAAGGAGATCGTCAAACGAATCAAAAAATCTAAGAAATAACATTTATCTTGTACTTTTAGTTTTTTTAAATCTTTTTTATTTAATTCTCTTTAACTTTTATTATTGGCTTTATGAATGACGCTTTATCAGTGAGTATCCACTTGCGGAATCGTATCGTCTATAAAAAGACTCCACACAATTGAGAAGTGAAGATTATCCCTTAATTCTCCCTCATCGATTAGCTATGATAATTTTATTTACTTAAAATAAAGTGTGTTACTAAAATAGAATGGCATCTTTAGTATGCACGTGTATTGTTATAATTAAGTCTAGATTTTGCTAATTATAGTTGCTTAAATTAAAATTATTCTAAAATCAAGACTAACCAAACTAACTAATTCCATGATCCTGACTCCTTCCGGCGTTCCAGAACTTATCTCCAGGTAACGACATTGTCCCTGGGGAAAGAATAGTGGATTCTTTTGATGCCGGCCAGGCATTAGACGTCTCCTCAGTAAGGTGGATCCAATGACGCCATCAAAGAGAGGGAAAATAATTTTACTAGCCACACGGCGCCAAGCGGCTAATTATCTAATATTTCTAATAAAAGGTTATCATTAAATTTCTGCAAATTTATTTCGTGGCGTTTATGCAACACCTGATAGTTATTTTTCATGTATATTTGATGATTCGCGCGCGTTCTATGTAATGGCTGTCGAACTGGGAAATAAGCAGAAACTCTGTCTTTGGCCTGGATTTTTTCGCAGAATCTTCTGAATGAACGTGTCATCCACTTTAGTCCTCAGGAGGAAACCCTCGATCCGTTCCACTACCACGCTCCCTACTAAGTTGATCAGAGTTTCTTCTTCCTCTTCTAGTGCTTCTTCGCCACTTTTACGGAAGACCGGATTGATTACCACCCTTCTCGTCTTGTTTAAAAGGCTGATTATTTTTTCTTTTGGGCAAAAAATACCATCCTTCACATCATAGATGAAAATGGACGGAATAATTCTTTCAAAAATAAAGATAAACTTTTTCTTTAAATCGAGTTTTCGTAGACACAGAAGTGCTTGGTAAGCCTTTTTCTTCTTCATTTTGGTACCTTCAAGGGATTTACACAACCAGAAAATTTATTCAAAAAATCCACGTAATCTTCCCTGAGATGTCTGATATCAGTACATTGTCCGCGTAAATAATCACGTTAATACTAGGATTCTTGGGAGCTGGAAAATCTCTCATAAATATATTAAATTGCAGAGGACTCAATACTGAGCCTTGTGTCACTCCCCTCTTTATTACAATTCCTTCAGAAGTAAATCCTCCACATCTCACAAATTATCTTCTCCCTGTCAGAAGATTCCTTAACCAATCGAGTAAAAGTTTTGGGATTCTAGCTGCGACTAGTTATCAACACAGTGCTTCTTAGCAGACACTATCGAAAGCCTTCAATATACCAGGCAGACGACACTCAGCTGATATTTGAAGTTCCTGGTCTTCTCAATATCAGAAATCAAGATGAAAAAACAATCTCCAAATGATCTACCTAGATGAAAGCCCCATTGTGCCTTGCTGAGAAAATTCCGTGATTCTATATAGTGCGTAATTTTTTTTATAAATCGGCTTACTACTTGAGACGATGTTGGGATCCACAAGATTCTTACCGTCTTAAAGAGGGGATCAAGTTCATAAAGAGAGTATTGATGGAAGTTTCAAAAAGTATTGAAGAAGATAGATGGAGGAGAGAATACTCCAAACTCTATCGTAATAATCCTAAATTCTGGAAACTTTTTTGAAAGAAAGGTGAAGAGATAAATCTCAAGTTTCGTGACGGCTCTTAGATCCCGGAAGAAACAGTTCCAGATGTCTTAAGACAACAGCTCGCTGAGGTACAAGAATTGGATCCTTTGTTAATTATTTCCCGAGGCATACAAACTAGTTTTCTTGAAGAGGAGCCATCCTCGCTTGTGGAGGGGCCTTTGTGTGGAACGATTACTATGGAGGAGATAATTCTTGCTATTAATGGATGCAAAAATAAAACTCCGGGATGGGATTTTATCCCCCTAACTGTCTTCAAAAATGCTGGAATGCCATTATTGAAAACGTAATGGGCTTTATTTAATTCTTCGTGGTGTTCTGGACATGCTCCTTCTACGTGGAAGAAGTCTTTTGTACGGATGATCCCGAAGATGGGAAAATTTAGTTTAAATCCAGAGAACTATAGGCCAATAAGCCTGATATGCAGTATATCGAAAATCATGGAAAAATTATTTTAACAGATTATCAAAGTATATTGAAGATGACAAATTTCTTCTCGATGATCAGTGGGGTTTTCGCCCCACTAGAGGAACTGGAGATTGTTTCTCAATATTATCAAATTTTATATGTGTTGCTTTGAAGAATAGAGAATGTCTTACGGCCGTATGTCCAGACAAATCTAAGGCTTTTGATAGCGTTTGGCATGCTGGGTTGTTGAATACTCTGTCAAATTTTAATGTTGGGAGCAAGGCACTACTGTGCCTGAAGGATTTTCTTTCTGGTAGAGAATCTTTTATAGGTATTGGAAATCATATATCGAAGAAAATTTTGGTAAAAATAGAGGTACCACTAGGGTCTATCTTAAGTTCCCTTTTATTCAATTGTGTTATGTGTGACATTCCGAAGGTTGAACACTTAAATTCGAAAATGCTTATTTATGCTATGATATACTTCTGCTTGATCTTAGTATTAATAAATCGATTTCCTGGAAATGTGTTTCAACTCATCGAAAAAATTAAATTTTAGTGCTGAGATAAAAGTTTATCCTTATCTCTTGAAAAGTTTACTGCTTTATGGATTGTGAATAACAAAAATTAGTCAAAAATTTGTATTAATACTGGAGCAATCGAATGCATGGAACAATTGCAATATCTTGGTGTTTGTGTGGAACTCGAAGGGTTCCTTTATAAATTAAATCAAGAAAAAAATGAAAAATCTACGGCGATGCTGAAGTTGCTTCTACGGTTTCAATTGAGTCCGGAAACTTTTGTCAATACTTATACAGCTTGTATAGAACTATTCTTGATTTATGGCTTCTAAGGATGGTTTGAAAGTGATGAGTAAAGTATTCTTGTAGAACTTCTCGATATACTGAGGAGATATGCTATTAAACTGGGATAGGGATGTGATTTATAATTTAAATTACCTCCTGGTGATGAAAGACATGCAAGATCATTGAAAATATATTGCACCACTTGAAAAAATAATTCTTATTTGGTGCAAGGGGTCAATATTTCGAAGAGGAGACATATGGTGCTTCGTATACCAGACCCCATCAACTAGGACAAACTCATTGGCTTCTCCCTGCTTAATTAGTTTTTAATTAGTAACGAGTTTGTTATGTTAATAAAATATATCTATAGATCAGCCTCTTCATGGTTTTTGAAATTGAGTTTATAGACTAATAGGTCTATAGTCCAAGGAATCCTTTATTTTCCTGGTTTTGGGATCATCCGAATAATGGAATCTTCCAAGCTTTAGGTACATATCCCATATTGAGACTTGCTCCAAATAGGAAACGGAGGAACTCAAAAGGAAATCCGGACCCTCCTTGAATATCTTTTGGTGTATCCCGTCCATTCCAAGAGCTTTATCTCGGTACTTCATAATAGTTTGTTTCACCTCTTCTTTAATGATCTCCATGCGCCATATCCCAAAATGCTCTTCCAATTTTCATACTCGAAAGAGATTTTCGGGCACTAGATCGTTGGATCATCCCTTGAACTACTCTCGTGCAGCTCCTGAATAGCATTAGGACATCCCAACTTCAGTGATAATACTGCCATCGGATCTCTTCAAATTAATAACATCGATTTAGATTCAAGAGCTACAAGCCTCCGATAAGACCTCCGGAATGTTGGTTTTTGGTTTCAACCTTTCTACTTTAGTCTTCCATTTTTATAAATATCTTTTTTAAATAAGAAATCTATAGTCTTCTGAGTAACTCGTATTCTCTGTAGAAATTCTCGGTCCACATAAGCCAGACACCATTTAATTTTGCCCGAAGGCGATTTCGTTCTGAAATTTCCGCTTGATATGGTAGGGAAACAGCTTTAGAATCTCCAGAAAAAAACAAGTTTAGCAAAAAAATGTAGATATTCCTTTACATCAATCACAATATTTGCGTTTACATAGTCCACATCACCGGACAACAACATAGACGTCAATAAAGAACATATCCGTCATGAAAGTTTTGTACTGACTCTATTTACATAATCAGTATCAAATTTCATGAAACCCCCAATACATGGATGACTTTAAAATTAACACATAAGACTTGGGAATATGGGATCTCGAAGATATAGGAGTATCCACATGCGCAATAAGAGGTGAAGACACCAGAAAAACACCAAGTATCACCACTTGTGAACGAATAATGATTTGCTTCCTTGGATGTCAAAACCTCGAAGCCAAGAGAGTCGGATAAATGTCTCAATCTTCGTTTATCCTGATCGGTTGAACCACACCCAAAAGCAACATGCCTTAGAATTAAGATCTCTAACCCAAAATAGATTTCGGATAGTCTGCGACGAGTAGTGGTCTTTGCCATAGGACAACCTCCATTACACGCAAGGTGACCAACAGTCTCTTGGCTATCATAAGGGTTAATACTGTCAAAATATGTCGATGGGGGTAGATAGTTAGAACTTAATAAATGTTCTTGTTGAGCATCAAAACCGGAAAATAAATCAGTGATCTTAATTATAATAAGTATGTCTTTTGGGATTAAAAAAACAATTTTTTACTAAATGAAGCGAATAATTGGTTGCTCAGACAAAATAATTAAATTAAATTTTTATTCCAAGAACACCGTTTAACCGAAAAAACAAACTAAGTGATCTCGACAAAATTAATCTAGCCACTCAGTTTGGCTCGATGCTTCTCCCATAATCATAAACAATCTCTTTCCAAGAGTGTCGACATCATGTTTATTGTCTACAGACCACATTTGTTGTCGCTGAATTTAAAAGTTCATTTTTTGATGGCATTTAATTCATTCATAATTCAAATTTTGACGTACAACGATCCAACCTCGGAGATACTCAGAATTGACCTTCCAATGGATGTCTTCCATTGAAGGCAACTGTGACCTGTAATCGGTCATGACTACGGGGAGCAGTAGTCATGAAGGTTTTGTAAAACCTCCAGCTTGCTCTGTGGCGATATTGATGAGGGGGCAATCCATGCAACACAGGCGTACTCGATACTAGGTAGAAAGAATTGTTTGTATAGAGCTCTAACGATGGGCGGGAAGATACTGGGGAGTGAGTGAAAACCTTGAGAATACAATTTTCTTTTAGATTCTCGCGGTAACTAGGTCCACTTGATGGGTAAATGTGAGTAGGGGATCAGGATGACGCCAAAGATTGAAAGGGTCTTCTTAATGCGAAGCGGGGTGTCATACAATGTTATTCGTGGTGTTGCCCGTAATTCTTTTCGTGTTGAGTAAACGTCACTACGTGTCACTTTTCTGGTGATATATTCAGACGGTTCTTCAAGAACCAAAGATCCATCAGGTTTAGTAGATCTTGCACGGACCGTGTCGCACCCACGATTCTTCGATGTTTCACTGCAACCACTAGATCATCCTCATACGATAAAAGAACTGTGTTTTTGGTAGTTGGGCATGGTAGGTCACTGAGAAACATGTTGAAGAGCATGGTAATAACGGTGATCCTTGTGGAACTCCATTTGGAAGGTATCGCGGTTTTGATTTTTGGTTATTTGCCACCACTTGGCCCATTCGACCGTTGATGAAGTTAGCCAACATGATTTGAATTTAGGTGGATCGACGTCGTAAAATTTTTACTCTAAGGATCTTCCTGGATACTGAGTCAAAAGCCTTCTCTACATCCACTAAGATCAGCACGGTTTTCTCGTGTGGATTTGGTGTATTCAGGCCGTCCGAAATGAATTGAACCAGTTTTGTTAGATGGGTTACATGTATAGGATAATAGTCAATATATCTGCATTTACTAATAACAAATTACATGTACAGTAAAGAATTGCATCAGACATAAACTAATCAGACATCAGAGTTGGATCTCGTTAATCATCATATGCAAAAAAATATACACAACTACAACATGAAAAAGCATGTGCATGTATTATATAATATTTAAATATTTAAAAATATGAAATAATATAAGTAAATTGTCGTAAATGGGGAGCCTGATTTTTTCGCTTTTGTGAAAATCTCTTATAGAAGAAGAAACCCACTTCTCCCATCTCTCTCCCAGGCAAAGGAAAGTCCACCTGACTGATCGTAGCGTCTAATGACATCGTATATGAAGGTCGTAAGTTCAAATCCGAAAGATAAAGTTTTCAGCAAAAATCAGTTCTTGTCAAACAGATCCAACCCTGAGGCGACGAGTACTTCTGGCACGACACAATTGTTGAAATTGATCTTCCTACCATCTTCCTGACCAAATCCTCTGGTGAAGATTACATTATGAAAACTATTCCGCCTAAGAATGAAGTGATGTCAGAGACGGTAGGACGTTGTCTTTTAATCATGTTGGACCAGACCTCTTTCATAATTCCTTCGGATTATGATTTCCAAGAGTGTCGAAATCATGTTTTTTTGTCTATAGACCACTTCTGTTGTCACTGAATTTAAAAGTTCACTTTTTGATGGCATTTAATTCATTCATAATTCAAATTTTGACGTACAACGCTCCTACCTGGGAGATACTCAGAATTGAACTTTCCAAACTGGATGTCTTCCATCGAAGGCAGCTGTGACCTGTTATCGGTCATGACTACGGGGAGCAATAGTCGGGAGATACTCAGAATTGAACTTTCCAAACTGGATGTCTTCCATCGAAGGCAGCTGTGACCTGTTATCGGTCATGACTAAGGGGAACAATAGTCATAAAGGATCTCAAGGAAAGGAATTTATTCCTTCTAAAAGATCAGCAGATTATTGGAGATTAGAAGCTACTGTGAATGTTATACTGTGAAACATTTCAACTCCGACTAACTACTCGATTGAAATTTACTACGTCGAAGGAGTCCATGAATAACCCATCGAGAATAAAGATGAAACTGTTAATTCCGTAAGAAACCGCACAACATATGTGCGTGGGGAACAACTGGTCGGATCTACGACACAGGAGTCTCCATCGCCCTCTGTTTTGCGCATCTGTCCGTAGATCTTCTAGGTCTTTTGCAGATTTAAGTTTTCTGAGCAAAAGGAATATTAATGATTATTTTTAAACCCTGCACTTTTTATATTAATTCTAAAAAATCGGAAAAATGGAAAATATATTACACTTAAAGTGAAAACAATTAAATGGAATTACGCACAGCATTAAGAAAATTTCAAATAATTTAAATGAAAAATTGTAAATAACGCACAATTCTTGTTATTCGAGCGCATTCCCCGCAGTCCAGAGAGGGAATAACCATGTAGTCAGGCTGTGTCCCCTGACTCTAATTTTTTTATTAAACAATTCCTGTGATCTAATAATTATCCAAGATTGGATGTTGTTGAAGTTTAATAAATACGGCAATTTAGGAAGATAAACACTTAAAACTCTGTTACGTTCCCAATAATTAAGGATCAATATCTCGGAGGTTGGAAAGAAGTATTTTACTTCAGCTTTGACTGTGAAGAAGTCCTTATGAGAATACGAGGGGAGCACTATTTGAATTATTTCACCAGAATATACTTTATTAATCCTACGCTTTATTGGAGACAAATGGAAGGATAAGCAGGAAGCCTTTCCTCAAGATCATGGGGTGTCTGACGACAATCAAAAACACGCAATGGTTCCTCAAGTAAATATCTTTTTCTATAGAACGACGAAATTTATATCGGCGGGGGTCAACAGTTAGAAACTAATTTATTGCACAGCCACCCCATCGAACTAACCAGTGAGGTAAGTAAGGTCGAATGGTCCTTTTTTTCTGTTCAGTGATAAACTACATGATCCCACACTAGAGAATTTAAAAACACAGGTTAATGTTTTAATTTAATTAATTTATTATCTGAAATTTACTGTTGTTAATTATTCCTTTTTAGTCTTTAATTTTTTTAATAATTTTTTAATGTCCGGGATTTCATCATGTGGAACCTGAATAATAATAAATAATACATCAATTTGATTAACATCTCCTTTTTTGGTTTTGATTTTGACAACAGTTGGCTTTTTGGAGATAACCTTCCCCCAAGGATTGAATATCTCTTTATTACAGTGATAGCATTCTAAGTAAATTGTCCGAAATGCAGAATCAGATTCCATATTAAACTTCTTAACTATATTGGGGGGATAAAATGATTTCGGTGGGCATTCAGGATTCCCACATTTCCCCTTCTTGAGAATATTTTTTTGAATTCTCCTACAACTCGACATAAATGTGACAAAACTATCGACATTGCTTTGAATCTAAAATATGATGATTACTCACCTTTGGTAGTATGTGGTCGTATTTATTGGATTTCTTCTGAAAAAATTTTTTGTAGTTGCAAAAATGAGTTTGATACGTCGTTTCGGTGATTGGACAAATTTTAGCGGTTTCATCCTATGAAATGAGCTTAGAATTACTTTTAAAATTTTCGGAGACTTTTTTGTTGCCATATCCTGTCTTTTTGGCGCCACGTAAGCGGTTTTATAGGTAGTTTCCATTTGAATTTATGCAGAAATAACTCAAATTACGAAAATTGTGCGATAAAAAGCTGTTGTAAATAAATTTAAATTATAGTTTACTCGTACTCTTCTTATAATTGTCTTTTATTGATTCATGCAGTTCTGGTTGGACTTGTGAAATTATTTATTGTTGTAGATCAAAAATTTAAAGTTCTATTTCAAATACAATTATTATGGTCTTATGACCTACAGGGATTGAGCACGCAATGGGAGTTACCCCTCACGATCACGAGAACCATTATGTCATTCCCTTGCGCGGTCATGCAAGCTGCCTAATTAACCTGATAAATTCTGACGTTTTGAGGCTACGCACGTCACATGTCTAAACAGAGATCACATGAAAGGCCAACTGATCTTCAAAGCCACGGTATTTCCTCATTTTGGAATCAGCAGTGATCACTACAGAACCTGAGTACAAAGATGACTATCAAAATAACTCAGGACATCCCGCATGCCAAAAAGACTGATTTTTTGGATATTAAATATGTTAGTGCAGTGGTTCTCAACCTGGGATATCGCCCATATGGGCGTTGGGATTTTTACTTTTGGCCGATGGAATTTTAAATTTGAGTGTTGGATTTTTAATTATTGATTTCTACCATAAATTATTAAAAATCGTTAAATAAACTTCTTAGTGGAGAGTTCAGTTCGTAATTACAAAGCAGATTCTTATCATTTTGATTTATTAAGCCCCATTGATGAAACAAAGTCGTATTGCCTAATATGCAATATTACTTTGTCAAATGAAACAATCAAGACTATTGCGGTATTTGCGAAGCAAACGTTTGTCAAAACTTGAAAAACATCGAATACTTTGAAAAACTATGGGAGTACTATTACAACACTCTTACAATCAAAAAATACTAAGAACATATATTACAATCTAAGTTAGCATTTATAAATAATTAATAATTAATTAACACAGCCATTCATCCAAAGAGGACCCTGCCGACATTATCGACGTTGTGTTGCCTCTCACGATTGGAACAGAGATCAGCTGGAAAAGCCACCTGGTCTTACGCGCGTCGTGGCTTATTAGTGTAGCTAGGTGTCCGAGTTTCTTTAGGAAGCGAAGCGATTTTCCACTTATTCCTCCAGTTGTCTCGACCACAATCGGATAGAACGCGAATCGGTCGCGTAGCGCTTCGTATTATTTCTCCTTTGTCCTCATTGTTTTTTCTCTGCATACAGTGTGTCTACCGCGCTCCCGACAATGTTGGACGGGCAAAGTGGGTCGACACAAGTAGCGTCCCAGACCGAAGGTTTCCCCCCAAATTCCGTTGATCCCCTTGTGTCTTGGGAATCGTTCTGCACTTCTTCGACACGAGAGGGCATGGTGTCCATAACAATCGACGGTGGCGCCACAACGGCATTTGTGAGTCCGGCAAATTTCCAGTCCAAGTGGAGATGCCGATGCGGACAGTATCGTCGTCAAGGTAGGTCCCGACACTGCCAACGGGGAGTGCATTGATCCAAGCACCACTCCATTCACATTTTTATGACTAGACAGGCACGTCTTTGTTGGAATGATTGGTCCAGAAGCCTTTCATGTTTATCTTCGCAGATGGTCCTGTAACGGTCTTTCTGGTTAGGCATCATCCCTTTCAAATGCTCCATATCTGTGATTTCAGATGATTCTGTTTAGAGTTGGAGAATCATCCTGATCAGCAGTCGGCTGAAGTCCAAAAAAGACAGATACGCGTGGCAAGCCAAATTTTTCGGTGAAGGGATTTCCAGTCCGCCCAGGCTAACGGGTAGGGTCGCTTGGTCCCACCCTTGGTAGTCAAATTTCACATTTGTGATACGTTCAATAGTGGTCCGGAAGAGGGAATCGATAGCACCGAGCATTTTCAGGTAGCAGGATGCCCCTGAATAACGTAGTTCAGTTTCTGTGCTGATAAGGCGTTTCTCAGCAGGAATAGGAAGGTCTGTGCGTCCAGCATCTCCAGACGTTTGAATGTTGTTTTTAGTTGATGTTCTTTTGTTCTTATAGTGTTACTGATTCCAGCATCAGTAAAAGGGCTTCCAAGTATTTGCAGTTGTTCTGATTTGGTTTCTGTGGCTTTCGGAATGATCTCTCTGAACATATCAAGGATCAAATCCGATTCAGGCTGCGGAAATCCAAAATTGATAATTTCACATTTCGTGGTGTTTAGAGTTAGGCATAGGGATTCCATTTTGACTATCAGACTTTTCAAACAATCTAGTACATCCTTCGGATCGCCGCCCATGGTAAAATCATCCAAATACCATACTCTCAGAGGATGGAACAATATCCTGTGATACGGGCAATTCCCAAGCTGAACATGGCAGGCCCCAGTAAGTCTCCTTGTTGAACTCCAGAAGACAATGGGATGTAGCATTGGTCGTGTAGCAGACTTGATGGTTTTTCGTACGAGTTATGAAAATAGCTGTACACTTATGGGTAGTATGTGAAGCAATCCTTTAGAATTGTATCACGTCATATCTAGTTGAAGGCATTTTTAATGTCAATTTTGACGATTACGTGAGGAATATTCTCGTTCTTTTCGGTGAATGTTTCGGACAGCATGAACTGCCGCTTCACAACCCCCTGGTATGCTGACCCCTATTTGGGTTGACTCTATTTATTTTTGATTCTATTTATCAACCCGAAGCAAATTTTCGAAATTTTGATTATTTTGAAAATTTTATTATTTTTGATGTTTTTAGTTTATCGTATTTTCGATAATATAAAATCTAATATCGGAAATATTTGGAATTAAAATCAAACTTTTCAAAATCAAAAATAAATAATATTTGGGAATTATGTTTCATTTAAAATAAAGTTTGATTTCTTTAAAATTCAATTGAATCACATCGGTGACAACGTATTAAATCCCCCACCTAAATAAAACTCAGATTTTGGGTCTCCTTCGATTTTTGAGTGAATTTTAAATAGATGCCATTTACATTTTTTGTTAATTGGAATGCAAATTTTAAAACATCGGACCTTATCTATTTGGTACTTTTTTATTTTATATATTGATCCCAGGCTGTGTTGTAAGCCCAGAACAGTCACAACTAATAAATCCAAGGAAAGAACTCAAAGGAGAACATCTGTTTAGCAGACCAATTCGATCCTTCAATAATCCATTACAGACTTCAACTTCAGAAGAGATGTGGAGAAGTAGGTCCGCGTTCTTTCATTTTCATATCTCGCCTTACTGTCACATTCATAGGTGGAAGAGTTTTCAAAATGGTAATCTTCAACAGTAGAATTGGTCAGATAGAAGGTAGGAAATCCTTTCAACGACTGCGTCGTACTAGAAGTACTCGCCTTCTCACGGGTGGAATCTGATGTATTTTAGAACGAATTTTTTTGACGCATTTCTATCCATTCAAGCGTCTAAATTAATTAACATTAAGATTAAATCAAACATAAAAAAAGTCAATTAGATGAGAAAAAATTATCTTCCAATTCTTTTACGGTGCAGGCAATATTGATCTCTGGTCATAAACGTAATCCTATATAATATGGGAACTCCCCTTTCCCCATTTTATTCCAAGTAGTTTGAATCAAGTTTCTGATATTCTCATCGAGATAATAAATATCCGAAGTTTCTTTATATGATCAATAACACTAATATATTAACAAATAAATAGCTCATCAAAATGACGAGACCTGATTGTAACTCCATAGTTTGAAAGATGTGATAATTCCATCGAATAAGTTAGATTATTCCTCATTCATATTTATGGAATAGGCAATGCTTATTCTGCGCTTTAGATGTTTTAAGAAGATATTGAATAAACTTGATTATGCAAGCTAATTCACGTTGTGATCAATTTAACATTATTATTGGTAATTGTAGAGTCTATTTGTTCTTATGCGGATCTAATAATAATGATGTATTTTACGAAGAGCCATATTAGCTATAGCTCTTCTCAGAGAAGACACACACTTTATTTTAATCAAAGAACAGTTATCATAACTAAACGATGAGGAAGAATCAAGAATGCTCTTCGTTTTTTTTCTTTTTGTTTTGTGTGAGTCCTTTTATAGACGATTCGGTTCCGTAGTGAGATGCTCACTGATGACGGCGGCGCTCTTCAAGCCAAAACATCGTAGATGCATGGAACCTACAGCTGGAATGTACAGCAGCGAGATTCGTACTAGGGGCCATCAGGCCTTTTTCCCGAAACATGCTATACTGCGTTACCATGAAGATCTAAAGAATATATTAGAACTGAAAACAATGTAATTTTTCTTAAACCGAATTATTATTAGCAAAATACATATTAACTATCATCTATCTTGAAGCTATGTAGAAATTTTTGTAGTAGTGATGTGTCACAATAAACTTTGGACCAATTAGCCATTTGATCTACTTGTCTGTAACTTAATGAAACACAAATTAAACAGTTGGACTAAAAACCAAAGTTAGATTCACATAGTTATCTTTTTTGATGTCAAAAGATCTTATGTAGGAAGGAAAGAGATTTGAATCCAAAAAGTATTGTTGCAACAGCCAATAAGAGAGATGGATGATTGAGTGTATTTCCATACAAATCGTAAGAGGGCGCTTTAAATCGCGAAAGATGCTTACAAGTTTATAACTCTTTGGAAGTTTAATAAATTTTTGAATTTTTTAAATTGTTAGTGATATCCGAAAAGAGTTATTATTAGTATACCGAACGAAGAAGTAAGTTAATTCAGACTTTGCAGTCAACCAAGTTTGGATAATTGCAGTATTTATGAGTTTCATCAAAAATCAAGTTTCCTGGACAATTAACAGGATAAGCTATCTGACCAATGTATCCACAGATAACAAATTTCTTGCACCCGTCAACAGCAAAATATCCAATTTTATTACAATTCCCAGCTTCATTAAATCATAATTTAACCAGAATCAAAGACATCACCATCACTCTTAGACTCAGTGGTTGTAGTTGTCTTCACTGTGGTAGGCTCGTTTTTAGTTGACCTTCTAATCGTTGTCTTTTCCGTAGTCGTAGTTGTTGTAGTGGTTTCTCAAAATGACACAATTTTT
>RDEW01000046.1:15544-88141 GCA_011109175.1 Dicyema japonicum | reverse complement strand
GCCTCTACCCTCAAACATTGCAGTCCACCTTCTGGCTTGGTCAAGGAGATTTTTATGTCATTCCTTTTCTGGCTAGTTATTCTTTTGTAGAACTTCCAGAACGAGGGGTCTTTGGTGTTTAGTTTGCTTTCCTCTACCCTCAAACATTGTTCTTGAGATAGTCTCGTTCCTTCTTCAATGGCTTTCTTGGTTATCTTCAATTGTCCGGTAAGTGCAATTCGGTCTATCCAGTCCACACATCTTCTGAGTTTAATCCTCAGGCGATTCCTTTCATTGATCAAAGATAATGTGGAAATCGAAAGACTGATGCTCTTTCCATGATTAGTACTTGAGGATCTCCTTCTTGCGTAAAACATTAAGTATGTCTCCATCATGATAGAGAATTCATTGTCTATTATGTCGATATCACTTCGGGAATAATCTTTAATCTTCCAGTGTTTGAGGTTTCTTGATATGTACCTTCTGTAGTGTTCCCAGTTTATTCTTGTTAGGTCGTAAACATAGAGTCCATGGAGTCTGGAGCTAAGTTCAATAACATCTCTTGGGGTATATGATCACTCCCGATGTCCCACATGATCATCGGCTTTTCTACATAATTGTAGAGTGATGGTGACGCCAGGAACACCCCAAGCATGTCACCCCCGTAGTGCGAGTAATGATTCGGTTTTTCCGATGTCAAAATCTCAAATCCAGTTTTATCACTCAATTTCCTTAGTCTGATTCCATCATCGTTAGTACCGAGGCATCCATATTCAATGTTTTTGGCATTTAGATCACCCACTAGGATAGACATATCATTTCTTGTGAAGAATTCTTCAATTTCTGTGGAACACTTTCTAAGGTTTTTTTAAATACATTCCACCGACGTGAATCCAACTGCCGCAGCATCTCACCTCGACGGAAACAAATTCACAGTGTAAATTCATAATAATTTTTGGCTCATGTATTTGTAGAACTTCACTGTAGAACAATGTGGTTCCAGTACCAGCTTCTGCACCTTCGACCCATGGAATTTCTATAGAATTGTATCCCTCTAGCATTGTGTTGTAGGTCTTTTTCACTTTGGTCTCGTTGACCACCAGGATGTCAATCTTGGTGGACGATAGTAGTAGTGCCAGGTCATGACGCCTCTTCTTTAGGGATCGGGCGTTCACCAGCACTATCTTCAAGTTTCTTTTCAATTTTCTTGTTGGTGGCCCGGACTCTCCATGGCCAGGTCCACCATATTGCGTAAATCCACTCCGAGTATGTTACTTAGTTCCTTCAGTCTTGATACTATTTCCTTTAGTTTTATTGTAATACTCACTGATAACTTTTCCTTCCGTAGCCAGGCCGACTCTCGCGGAGGAGGTGCAGCTTCGTACTTGTTAGTACTTGGGCCAATTATCCTTTTTTGGGCTGGCGGTTCCAATTTCTTGGTTATAATATCCGTCTGTTTTGGTTCCCTGTTGTCGATTCGGGAGTTTAACTTTCGTCTGGCCTCCATAAATACAGGGCATCCTTCGTATCTTGCGCCGTGTCTTGTTGACCCGCAGTTAACACATTTTCGTTAAAGAGTTGGATCCGCATCACACTTGGTGGTGTCGTGTTCTCCTGCGCAACGGAAGCATTTTTTCTTTCCCGTGCACTGGTATGCAAAGTAAGGACAATCTCAGACGGTTTTGTCGAGATTGTCTTGAAATGGTGATTTTCATTGCCAAAGGGGCAGGTCTCATTCACCGCTTCTATAAAGGTGGCCACATGGGAGTTATCCAAGAAATCCAGTCGGAAAGAGCCCGGTCCTCTGTGGCTCATTCTCATAGATCCGCATTGGTCATAGTATTGTAAAACATTTGTATTAAAAATAAAAAGAGACTCCTAAGACGTAAGGTGATCAACGGAATTTCTAAGCGAGCCCACGAGTCTGCTGAAAACTCCACTCGAGGAGAGAAAACCTTTGGTATTGGAAGGTATGTATGTCGACCCCATTGCCAATCCAGTATTGTTGGTGAGAAAAAAAACAATGAGGGTAAATGATAAGAAATACGAAGCGCTAAAATGTCTTTTATCGCCATGAAATCGGGTCGCGCTTATGTTTGTCAAGGTCCGCATGTTTGACACCCCTGTTATACCCCATTGTTGTTGAACGACTGGAGAAATAAGTGGGAAATCGCTTCGTTTCCTAAAGAACCTTGGACGCCTAGCTACACTAAAAGTCACGACGCACGTGAGACCCGGTGGCTTCTCCAATTGATCTTTGTTGCAATTGTGGGATGCAAAGCAACATCGATAATGTCGACGGGGACCACTTTTGATTGATTTTCGTATTTTAATAGTTTGATTATTGATGAAAAAAATAAATAAATTCTTTAAAAAATAATATATCAGAACTAATCTTCCCTTGATGAGAAATTATTATAAATGCGGCCCTCGAAGCGAAATGAGTTTGACACCCCTGTACTACATTTAATTGATTTTGTATTAATCTTTATAAAAATGTCAAATCATTATAAGCAGTCACTAAACGGTCAAACACGTGACTAACCATACACAATAAACCTAATATTAAAAATGATAAATTAAAGAAAGCCAATATCAATCAAAGTTTTAGAGAACTAAAATTAGAAAGCCCCAACGTCTGTGTCCATCCAATTAGGATCTTCCATGGCAGACGGAACCTAACAGTCATTAATAAACCCCCACAAAGTTCATGTTCATTTTATTATCAAAATCACCACTAGACCCGCCCTCAGAATTAGCTCTTTCTTCAACTTCCCCAACACCTTCTTTATCAGCTTCCTCAGTATCTCTGAAGAAAAACATGTCGACCATAATCTCCCATGGACAATGTCTGCTTACTGTTCCCTTCATTCTCAGAAATTCTCTTGCCAACAAATACCACATTGTTCCGATAGCTTCCCTTCCCTACAAATGAAAACAATTCTGACCTTGTTGTTGCATGGAATCACACAATCCACACCATTCGGGTGAGTATTACTGTCACAAAAGGCAATAACTATAATCCCCCGTTTGGATGCCTCAAGAATGCACTGATGATCGATCTGAGGATCAGCCACAATCAAAGCAAGAGGCTCAATGAATTGTTTCTTAAAAAATTTACTCAACCAATGTACCTGTCCTCTGTTTGTGAGGGAACCAGGAGTGAATCGCTGCACGGCAGAAGAAGATCCCGTGTATTTGGAAAATTTCAGTGCTCCTCTTTGAGCGTAAACGTGTCCACCAACTGCCACGATATCCTTAGTGTCGTTAATTGTAACGAGCAGACGACAAGCGATTTGAATCTTTTCCCACATAAGGTGTATGTCCATTATATTAGAACCTGTTTAAATTACTAATATCAACCAATTTTTTCATTTTTGTAAATATAATCACTCATCTTTTTGTTTACTCCAGGAGAAGCAAGATGAGCTTTGGATGCAATTATAAGCTTCACATCCTCAGAGGTCATTGACATTGAATTTAGTCCATTAGACATCTATTTTAATTACAAACCCACTACTGATAAATATATGAAAACGTGGTTGTATTTAATATTATTAATAATTAATAATTCATTTTAATTAATAATAAATTTTGTAAATAAATTATTTTTTTGAGTTCAACCATAATTATTGAAGTAAAAGAAGTTATATGATGGTTTGCTCTAAGCCACTCTTCAAGAGTGTTCAAGTGGATCTGAACATCCTTCGTTGCTTCGTTAACGTCTATTTCTTTAGAGGCAACATCCGCATACAATAGTAGAAGTGTCTTGGAATTGATTGGAATGTCGCTTAGGTGTAAGTTGAATAAGGTGGGTGATAAAACGGAGCCTTGGGGAACTCCATTTGGAAGGAGTCTGTAATGAGATAGACATGACATAATTTCAGCTCAACCAATTCTTCCAGAGTTAACCAATTCTGAGGACGTGGAGGAATTCCAGAAACAAGAATTTTGTTACTTAGCACGCGCCTTGATGTTCGATCGAACACCTTGGTTAGGTCGATCGATGCGAGGATAGTCCGTTTAGGAAGATTATAATTGTTAAAACCATCAGCGATATATTGAGTTAGGGTAGAGAGATGTGTTAATGTTGAGTATTGTGGACGAAAGCCATGTTGAAAATCAGGGAAGGGAAGATACTTCGATATTAGTTTCACTACAACACGTTCAACAATTTTCGATACTACAGATAGTAGTGAAATTGGTCTGAAAGATCCCAGAGACAAAGATCCTTCCAATTGAAGACCATCTGGAAATGAGAGCCCTGCAGTTCCTCTCCCAAGCCTACAGTCTAGAACATCTTTGCCACTCCCTATGCAAGCCGCAAAACAAAAGGTAAATTATTGTGACAACCAGTGACCTGTCTCGAATGTTATCATCCATTCTTTTTATCCTCAATGACAAGAGTCATCTGAAACATATACACGATTTTGTTTCCACGAGAAGCATCCGAAGACTCAGAGACAATAAAATATTACAGCGACCCCCTCCTCCAATAGACCAATCAATCCTCTCTTTCAAAAGACGTGCGAGTAAACCTGACTCGTCTACGATGTGGGCACCAGCCATATCTACCAACATATGATATACTCTGCCCCTTTTGCAACCTCCACGTGCTGACAACAAATCACCTATTTCAATGTCATGAATTGGCACAACATTTCTCCACAATGGTGGAACTGACCGATCTATGGGAGCGACCAACATCTACTGCGTACTACTTAATAGCTGTTGACCTCCTACAAGTTACTGAGGCTGGGGTTAGTTAACTAACTAACTAAAAACTTCGAACAAACCCTACCTCCTACACTTTTTGTTAGAGTCGTCGATACGAAGGAATGGCTTCGGATTTGTCCTACTATTTCAGGAATCAGGAAATTCATTCAGACATCCCCCTATCGACTTCCCGTGAAGGCACAACTTAAATACTTTCTGGATGAGTTGGGGTCCCCCGTTGAGCATTGGATGAAAATAGTAAGGAGATAAAAGGAACTAGGATCATATAACTAGTTTTGTTACTATTATTTTCTTTCTCGGTGTTTCCCGGTATATGTAAGTAAATAAGAGTTTAGTTTAACAATTTTTTACTGAAAAAAAGTTTTTAGTTATGCCCTAAATTCAACACTCAGGTTTTTAATGTCTCTGCGGCCTGTCATTAGCCCATGCTCATGACAAAAATGATTTATCACTATCGGTATAGATCAAACTGGAAGTGTTACAAAAACAGTGTCTCAAAATATTATTGAGGTCTTCGAAAAAAAGACCACACTGTTACTACGTAGAACACTAAAATTCGGATGCCCTATCCCTCAGTAAGTTGGGATCCAAGGAAGAGAAATTTTCGTCTCGCTAGTTGTAGGAGATATCATGGCTGAAAATAATATCTTCAATAGCGAAGATGGATTTAGAGAAAGTGGTGGTCCTGGTTATGGAAGGATCAGGTCAGAAAGTTTGCTAATAAGAGGATAAGCTCATCGCAAGTACTATCGGTGGTCTTATTTACTTTAATGACCCAATTCTGTTTGTTTCTTCGGTTCCACCTCTTCCCTTTTAGAATAGTGACCTGTCTCAAGTGGAACCCAATGCCAAAGTGTAATATAAAATGATCATTTTCTTTCCCCTCTCCCCACTTCATTGGAGGGGTTTTAATAACTGCAAGAAATGGATGTCTTCTTCTTTTTATGCAGGTTCTGGGTCGACTTGTATGATATTGGAAAGACCCTGTTTCGGTGACAGTGGGAACTGGATACACTTATTTAGAATAACTGAAACCAAACTTACTAAAATTTTGAGACTAGTTAATTAGTACCTATGGAATATGAATTTTTTTTTAAATTTGGAAAAAAGTGAAAACATTGTTTCTTGGCTTTAATGAAAAAAAACTGTGATTAGCCGCGTGGCGCCATGTGGTGTTGCGTGGTTAATTGGTTGAATTTTTCTGCTTTCTTGTCTGTTCCTCCTGTCTCTTCCTATTAGAGTGGCGTCATGTGACCCACCTGTCTAGGTGACGCCCAGTGCCAGGCCGGCACGAAAAAGGATCATTTGCTCTCCCCCACTCCACTGGAGGGGTTTCCACAACTGCAAGTATGGACGTCTTTTTCTTTTTATGTTGATTCCGGATGGACTCTGTGGAGGTGGAAACTGGATACACTTAATTAGTTGTTTACTTTAACTTCTTTCTCGGTGTATTCGGGGTTAATAAATAAATTGGCTTTAATATTAATGATCAATATTATTGTTATATGTCACGGAAGAGGCAAATATATTATTAACTAACACTCGTGATTGCTGATCTTGTAATTGCAGCGAAAAATCGAACAGACGAGGAGTCAGCAAGGCCTGTGTAATAGACGTTAAACCTGGTAGTTCTTTAGTTCATGGAGAACCTTTGTGGAGATTAATCTAGCACTCCAAAACTAACCGCAGGAGAAAGCCTGATGTGGACACCAGGATCACTTAACTTAGCGTAACAAAGCATGTGTAAAACGGAAAATCAAATTACTAGTTAGCTTCTTCCATTTTTGGCGACTCTTTGTCATGCCCCGTAGTCTGTCAAGATCCTCTCCGTCCCTGAGGAGTCTCCTGATTTCTTTAGACTCTTCGTCAAAGACAGTCAGTAGGTTGTCCTTGATCGACTACGGAGTGTATGTATTCAAGCAGTTTCCACATTTCTTCCAGGATCCCGTACGAAATCGCTGTGCTCCTCGTTCTCCTATTAAGAAATCGGACGGCAACCTGGAGTGAAGTTATCTTCTTTTCCGAGTACGAGAAGCCACCTGACAATTAACGTCAATAGGGAGAATTGAATTCTGTGTTTACAGACATCTTATTAAAGAGCCATGTCACCACCTCGACTAAAATGTTTTATTTCGATAACAAAAATATAAATCTCAGTTAAAAAGTATCAAAATATTAAAACGTCATAAATTCAACGTGATCTCTGATAATTTGGTAAAAATGATTTTCCATTGTTCTTGGAACCGATTGGATTATATTTCTGATGAACCACTGCCCAGACAACTCATCTCTGATTGTTTTAAGCATGTGATCACCATATGCTTCACTTGAATGGTAAATATCGCTAATTAATCCCTTCTTGATTAAGCATTTAACTCCAAAATAAGAAATTTCAAACTCCCTGGTGTTGCCGAAAATCCACTCCCATGTGCTCAATTGAGAAGCCATGTCATTTAGTTCTTGAAAATCAAATTCCGCAGTCAATACCCTTTTATAAAGGTTTCTACGTAATAAATAAGATGTGAGACATTCCATTACATCTTCAACAGCCACATTTGGGACCAAATCACTCAGACAACCAACAGATTTAGCCCGGGAACTTAAAGTCACGTGGGTGTTGTATTCAATCTAAAATATGTCGAATTACAGGTTACCCCATCATTTTCTGCCAAAATTCTTGATAATTTATTTTTGTCGGTATTAATAAGAAATGTAAGATGGTGACACGCTCTAGTGGAGTCCAGTTGAGCTGCTGTGCCAGAGATCTGTATGCTATGCAGTCATCAATTACAAACCTTGTCAGATAAATTCAAAAGGATATCGTCCCTGTCATTTCTGATCAGATTTACCTTAAAGTAATTTCCAATTGCATCAATCAACAATTCTATGTTATTCCTTCGATTATATCCTTCACGACTGGTTAAAAGGGAGATATTTAAATTTCCAAAATCATGGTATACTGAACCACCACCGCTTTTCCTGCGCACTATGAGATCCCTAGATTTTCTCTATGGAAATTAAAATTACTTCATCTACCATTTCTGATATGTTAACTTCAATCCACGGATTTTGATGTCTTCCAATGATGACAGAAGGGGAGTTACGATAAAAAAGTATTTGAGGGGGAGAGTTTGCAGTGATTGAATTATAAAGGAGCTGTTCGAATGATAAATTGTAAAACGGGTTATAATTTTTGGAGATCCATATATTCGGGATATTTATATTATGGGTTACATATGCTTTTGCTGACATTTTAAATTTGTCACGACAATTCGGTTGGAATTTAAAATTTAATTTAAAATTTAAAAGTTTTTTTTACTTTGCTAAAAAAATTTCTTTCGCATTCAATCGAGGTAGGAGCATCGGGCCAAGTTGAGGTCTCTGCTAGAAGGTGATTGGATCACGTGATTAGTTAGTTTGGTGTTACCGTTGTCTTTGGAATTTTTAAATCTCACTTTCATTTCATTTGCATTCAATTAGAAAGCAAGGCGAAATTTCTGTGCCGACAACCATTGAAAAGATAATTTCTGATAATGAAGGGAACAGTAAGCAAAAAATTTCCCTGGAGAGTTTTTCTTTAGAGGTGCTGGGGAAGCTGATAAAGAAAATGCTGAGAAATTCGAGAACAGAGCTAATTCTAAGAGTGGGTTTTCTGATTAATTCAATAGTTTTGCCAAAGTGGATATATTATTATTATTAGCAATATCCGCGGAACCATAAAGGTTAACTAATTTGAGATTCCACTTTTGCCATGCATCTCTGGATACGCGCTGTGAGTCGTTTCCATCCTCCCCTGTTTCTTGCATCCGCTCTCAGATCATCCAGATCCTCTCCTGTTTTTAGTTTTCTTCCTATCAAAGTGAGTTCTTTGTCGACCTCGATACATCGTTTTGTTTAATACAGAAAAGTATTTCGATGGCCTGATTGGCCGGTGCCATTTCCAAAGCTCTTAGGACATGTCCAAAGAGCTGCCATTTCTCAGAAGTAACTTTATTCCCAATTTTTGTTGTTTGAGTAATTCTATATAGCTCGTCGTTGGTTATCCAGTAGACTCCCAGAAGAAGTCGAGTTGTATTCTGTGGAAAGAGTTGAGGTTTTCCAGTTCTTTGTTGGTTAGGCCCCAGGTCCTCGCGTTATAAAGTAGAATTGGTTCGATAAAATTGTACAACCGAATTCGAAGGCGAGTGTATATGTACTTTCGCCGCATCCAGATCGCCCAAAATTTTTTGAAAGAAGCAACCGCCAGAACTTTCCTGTGAATAACGTCCTCCGAGTCCCTGAGGAGAGATCCAACTTTCTTGCATGTTCTCCACTTTTCCTTGTTTCTCGTCATGCAATGGAATATGCTAGTTCTTTCCGTTTTGTCTGGGTTTACTACCAGGGACCAGTCCTCCAAGCCTTGAGGGATCACTTTTAGTATAGTTTCCAGCATATCTCTATCCCGGCAGACGAAATCAATATCATCTGCGTAGATTACTTCCATTACGTTAGTGAAACAGTTCTATTCCCGGAGAGGTCTTAGAGATGCCTCCAGCTATATTATGAATAGGACTGAGGATAACGAGTCTCCCAGTGGTGCGCCGGTTTCGGTTTTAAATTTTGTTGATTTGTAATTTCCCACGCGCACTGATAGTGATGTTTGGGAGTAAAAATCTGATCATACGTGATGCATCCTCGTCTAGAATACTCTCCAGTACGTGCATTAGCTTTTGCGGTTTATAGTGTCGAAGGCACGGGATAAGTCAATTCCAAGGATTGAGATTTCTTCTTTGTGTTTCTGGCAAATTGCACACATCCACCTGTGACTCCATACAACGTCTGCTGTCGACCTTCCAGGTCTGAATCCACTTTGACTTGGGTTCAGGAACTCATTTACAGGACCTGAAATACGATTTCTGATCCCTCGAGCGTGGCTGCCTCAGGCAATT
Source organism: Dicyema japonicum (assembly GCA_011109175.1). Lineage (NCBI taxonomy): Eukaryota > Metazoa > Dicyemida > Rhombozoa > Dicyemidae > Dicyema > Dicyema japonicum. The sequence continues at coordinate 78,497 of RDEW01000046.1, read as the reverse complement.
TGATTCATCCCGCTTTTTCCCCACTTTTGAATTCCAGTCGCTCGCTATAAAGAACATGTAGGAGCTGGATAGGGAGGAGTAAGCCGATAATAAGGACGAGTAGAAATTGTCAAGTTCTTCTGCGTTGGCGGATACCCTCACTGTGGTCGGTGCATATATATTGATAATCGATAGAGTAGTATTACGGTTGTTTCCAAGGCGTAATTGGAGGATGGCAATCCTGTCTTAATACTCCATGCTCTATGAGCCACCACAGTTGCGTCCACGCGTATAGCGAACCCCATCCCATAATGTTGACAGTCTAACGGCAACAGGAGCAGTCGATACCCGTTCATTGTTTTATCCAGACTATTGTGGACTTTAGTATCCTGGAGACAGCATACAAATATACCGTATCGTTAGAGGTCCGCACATAAGTGTTGTCTTTTTACGTATGATGTTAGTCCTTTTGCATTGAATGATCCAATGCAAAATAGGGAATATTGAGTGCAAGAGAGGCACGTCACCACCTCAACCAGAAAAGTGGGTATAATTTTCCAAATTATGATGAAACCACGTAGAACAATTTTTTGACAGCAATAATTAAGCAATTCGAAGGAATTACAAGAAAAGTCCTTGGGTAGACACTTAGTCTCGTTTATACACAGATCTCAGTTTACAAGTTTATAGTTAATATAAGCCTTCGCGTTCCTCAACTTCATTGGATGCTACCAATCATACGATTGACATCAATGAGTGAATGACAAAATAATTGAACTACGATTAATATTTGCTTGCTACAAAATATAAAACTTAACCCCCTAAGACTTAAAACCACTGAATAGACAGTACTACAAACACATCATGATATTTTACTAGCCAATCAACTTACTCCTCTGTCAGTTTCTATTTCCGTTTAATGTTCGATTGAAGTGAAGATCTCTTGAAAAGATCTTCCTGTAACTAACACAGCAAAATATTTGGGATTATTTATAACCAATTCCTTTTCCTTTACGTCCCACAAGACTATGTTATTCTGAAAGTCAGGCGAAAACTTAACGCTCTCCTTGGTATTTCTGGAGTCAAATTAAGACACGAAAAAAACAACTGCATACCACATACAATGGGAATCTCATATCGCTTATTCATGCAAAATCTACAATTTTCTAAACAACTTACGAATCTTTTACATTCGCGGTTGATTGGCAAAAACACACAATTATTTTGAAGAACTAAAATACCCTCTCAAAGATTTGAAGTACGCTTAAACTTTTCACAGCACAGAGAAAATGATGGTTTTTCCAGAAAATTTGACATGAGATTATGAGAGGTAACTCCCATTGAGTACTCAATGCCTGCAGGCCATAGTGGAGACATGTCACAACAACTTTATTTAAAATTAATTTTCAAAAATTTACTTATTTAAGGATCACTTGCTTAATGTAATAAGTTCTGCACCAAAATCATGATTCCCTGATTCGAATATCGCTGATGTCCATTCTGTTAAAGGTACCGTGCATATACGATGCTTTGGGGTCGACTAGTGATACCATCGTCAGTGTTTCATCACCACGGTACTGGGTTGTCTTGTGGAACTCACATACAAGCAAAAAGAAAAGAATGAAAAGTCAAGAACACTTTCAATGTCTTAGATATGCCTTGGATTAATTAACTAACATTACTGTTCTATTATCATCGGCACCGCTGAGAACAAATAAAAAACAAAAAGTCAATTAAGGTTTCCCTGTGCCTCGCCATCCACCCTTTGTACCAGCCAGTCTCATCTAAGGTCCCTTCTTTTTCTCATGTTCTCTTTGTTCATCAAGATCGTCTGCCATTTTTATTTTCTGCTGACACCTTTTAATTCTTCATTCAACATAGAGGGTAGAATTGTCCTTGACCTTCCTTGTTCAATGACACGATTGTCTGGTACCATTTTCAAAATATGACCTAACAGTTTCTATCACGATCATCAGATTTTTAGCGATACTGGTTATATGCTACATAATTTGTATAATTTTGCGTTATTGATCTTCATAGTATATCGTATATCGAGTGCCTTCCGGAGAATGATTAGGTGAAAGCTGTCAATAGATTATTATGTTTAGACAAGCCACATGTCCCACAATTATAAATTAGGACGGGCACGACAAAGCATTTTTAAATCTTTAGCTTTACTTTACTAAGTTTCTGAAAGCACCAGAAACAAGGATTTTCCAGCGAGCTACATTTTTCATATGCTCCAAGAGCGATCCGACCTTCTGTTCTTAGTTTTTAAAATAAAGTGAATTCTCTCTAAGGTGAGATTTAAGTAATGGAAACATTATCTATTCAGTATCGGAAGGGATATTTTCCTTGTTTTACTTCCTATTAAAATAGGAAGGAAGGATCTAAAATATTTTTTAGAAATTTTATCTTTTTTCAATTTTTAATTAAAAATTAACAGTTTATTAAGTTAGTCTAATAAATCTAAGAGTTCCCAATTATTGCACGACAACTCCAACAGGACCTCATCCTCATCGTATCCTTCATCGACCATGCTTTTATGAATATCCGTTAAATTTTTGTCTGCAATTAAGCCTAAAATAAATTCACTTGAATACCTTCAGCATAATAGTGAGTCCAGTATTGGGCTGTTCTCAAGTAATTAAGCAAACTGGGCTTTATGTCGCATTCAAGGTTCATTCGTCTTTCAAAATCAGGTTTAGCTAGGAGATTTTGCAGATGTTTAAGAACAAAATAAATTGTATAAGAGGGATGCCTATTGATGTAAACAAACGGGTGTACCATTTGGTGGTTAACAGATCTGAGAAAACAAGTCCCGTGTTTTTGCAGACATTCGGATGCCATATTTTGGTGTCGAAGTAGACAGTCGGGGGATCGTGTGGGTAACGGTTTGATATAGAAATAGCAAGTTTGTACTTCCCGCTATAATATGGGGATTTTTCCGATCCAGGCAAATAGGCGTAAACTATGTATGGGCTCTTATCTTCGAATTCAATTTTAAATCCATCCTAAAATTACAAAAATGTGGAATACTGTATTTTGGTTTATTAAGTTGAGCTCATACTCAAGTCTTGTAGTTCGATCGTTGATCATAATTAATTTTCTGCGATGTTTCCTAAATTAAGCAATCCAAAATGCCGTCAAAATTTATATAATATACTTCCGCAAACAAAAAAATTATTATTAATAATAAAACTAAAAAATAATAAAACTATTATTCAAATAGAAAATCTTTTTTGATACAAACGTGTTACTTGAATAACAATAACAAAAATTAGTAACCATAATTCTAAAGTGTTATAAACTAGTAAAGAGCTCTCGTGTGATTTTGGGCATTCCCTTTTACGATTATTATGAAAATGTGCTTAAACATTTCTCTTCTCGATTTTCCTTTCATTTTTTGGTAGCAACACTAAGATTATAATCGTAAAGTGGTTAACAAAGGTAAATAAAAGTGAACAACACTATCATTCGTTTTAATACTTTATATTACTAAATATTATCATTTCAGTATCAAAAAATTAAATTCATAATTCAACTCAATAAATTTTGTTAGTTTTGCGATACAAGTTATATATTTCATTTTCTTTAATAGACGATAGTATTAATTAAAAATTTGTTAATTCTAATTTATTATTTTTTTAGTAAATAAAATTTTGTTTAGGAAAAAAAAAATATTGTCATATAACGGCTGTTTTAATGCGTGGCTATTCCCACTCAGGATGGCGAGAGAGATTTGCTCAAATAACCACCAGCGTTCACGAGGGTCTCCTGATCGCGTAGAAATCCGATTCCCTAAACGACTCAAGAATTCCATCGTTGCAAGCGCAAGGGAATCAGACGTCTCAACGGCGAGTGGAACGAACAAAAAATCCTTGGGAAGGACCGCGTACTTTTCCAGTTTCAACCCCTTGCCTTTCTCAGCATCAGAACAGGCTCCAGAGGCACTCTGGAGTAGGTTGCAAGAGGCAAACGTGTCGATGCAGGTAACGTCCCAGACAAGAGGTTTCCCTCAAATATAATTTGCCTAAAATAACTTTGAACAAAAATTTCGTTAATAGAGATTTTAACTTCTTCCTTGTTACATTTCACTCTCTTTTTAGGCACATAAATGCACTAGTGAACCCAGGCCACAGAGTGACTGACTGTCACCTGTACATTTTATTACATACCTTGAGGCAGCTCTGAGAATTCTCAGGAAAAGATGCGAAGGACATTTGCCAATGGAAATAGTTTATGCTGACGGCATTGATTTGTATCAGAACGGTTATCGGCATAATCCGTAATGAATTAAAATACTTGTTTATGGACGTAAACCAAGAAAAGACCGAGTTTATAAAAATTACAAGAGAACTTGAGTATGGTGAAGAAGGTTGGAGAAAAAAAGAAAATTGCAATCGTTACTTGGAGACAGTGAGGACATTATGCACAGGAGGGTCATAGCGGCAGCAATGTATATGGAAGTGGAAAATATATGGAACAGAAGATTCTTGAAAACTAATTTGAGAATAAGAATATATAATACATAAAGTCGGTTCTGATGTACATCTCGGAAATATGGGACCAAGGATCGATGATACTTATAAATCGATCCAGAAGCAGGTACAAAGCAATGCATGGTGCCACCAAGGAATAAGGAAAGTTAATTTGCCATTTTCACGTCATCTACTTTAATAGCTTCATTTTAACCAAAACCATATCATCCAAACTTTTTTTGTGGAACCCTGAATTTAAATATTGATTTTACTTTTGAGGTCAATCAAGATTACTAAAATTTAAGATCATCAATTTCGAGAACAAGAGTTATTAAAATATTTACAGTCCAATCGTGAATTGAATCAGGATTGGAAAAGTCTCGAAAATTGAACTCTTATTTTCAATCAACAATAAATAATTTGAATTGCACGGGGCTTGTTGTGTATTGAAAAGAAAGAAATAATAATCAGAAAGAAGATGCAGCAAACTGCAAAAGAAGGTGAAATCTGAAAAAAATGCAACAAAAGAAAACGAATGATCCACTTCATGGCTTGTTTGTGGGGTTTCCACATGTCATGTCTCGGAATGACTAAAAGAGTCCTGGTTGTTATTGATTGAAATTTTCATTCATGTTTCCTCCAGGGAATACGACGTCATCGAAGTACAAACGTGTCGGTGCAAATGACTTCACAGACAAGAGGTTTCCCGGCTTCAAAAAGGAAGATTGTCATCCCATTTATAATTGAGTGGATAAAATTTCTTTTACTGTTTCGATTAGTATCCATTCTCTTTGAAAGCCTTTAGCCATCAGTAACCATATTCTTAGATTCCTAAGTAAACGTCTTTCTGACGCAAAAGGAGAAAACGTAAAAATTAGTTAATTCTAGTCTTAAAATTTCTTAGTTGACGAGTGCAAGCAGTCATTTTTAGAAGGATTGGACGAGTATCACGTTTTGTTTAGTGCCTTATGGCATTCAAAAAATTAATTTTTAAATATAAACTACTTGAAGAGTGTTCCGTCATTAGTGAACATATCATCGTCTAGAAAAGGATTCACACCCAACAAAAAGAAAAAAAAGTGAAGGCTATTTCTTGGTTCTCTTTAATTGATTAGTTATGATAATTATTCTTTGTTTAAAATAAAGTGTGTTTCCTGCCTGGGAAGAACGCCAGATATGGTGGATGTCCAGCCGCCAAGAAATCTGATCAGGGGAGAGCAACTAAAAACGATGGACAGACGATAATAGGCGATATTGGGAGAACGTGGACAGCAATGACAGTTACGTCGTCGAAAATCGAACGATTTCCCACCCAATCTATCAGAGAAGATATACACAGAAATATCGAAGATTAAGTCACGACTAGACTACCTGTGTTCGATTGCACATGTGGATTTGATGGAGATGGTGACCTTTGAAGAAGCAAGGTTTCAACCATAGAAGATATCAATACTGCAAGTTGAGAAGTAATGAATCTCATGCAGTCATATCTTCACCTATCTGCACAAAGGGTTTTCTCAAAGAATAATTATTATTTTGTTTCGCCAATTATTATGAGGCTTATTCGTGAGAGGAATTTCCTAAGGGCCAAAATAAACGAGGAATTCATATCTGTTAGAATCAGGATGATAAAGGAGGCAATCAGCAGTATATGGAAGGAGGAAACTGACCGTATATAGAAGGCTGAGGCTGCGAAAATTGATATGAAGAATCCCTCTTATTGGAAATGCTATCAGAAGATAATGTGTCTGAAGTCGGGGGCAGAAAAAAATATATTGAATAAACCAGACGGGGAGTTTGCATGACAGAGGAAACACCTTCGATATTCAGGGATCAGCTCCAAAAAATTCAGGGTGTGAATCCGTGGAATTTGATCTCTGATAACAAAAAAAGGTGTCTGCCGATATATTTAAATACTCCGACGAGGAACTACCTATTGCTGATAGCACTGTCAGCGTCTTGGAAATGATGACGGCTATCAGGGAATGCAAGGTCAATGCCCAGGATATGACCGCATATCAATGAAACTTATCAAAGAAAGTCCGGATATTTTATTTGACTATCTGCGATGTCTTTATGATGGGTGTTTACGACTTGGTCATCTCCCTTTAATATGGAAAAAAGCTGTTGTGAGGATGATTCCAAAACCAGGGAAGCCAAAGATAGATCCGGAATGCTACATACCAATTAGCTTAATATGTTCTTTCGCGAAAGTGATTGAACGTATCATTTTCAAAAGGCTAAACAGACATATAGATGAGAATGACTTCCGGAGCAGTGGGGTTTTCGTCCCGGAAGAGGCTGTGCATACTGTTTCTTTCTACTGAATTCTGAAATCATGAAAGCAAAAAATTTCAAGAGGCAAATAAACTTATTATGTGTTGATATCTCGAAAGCATTCGACAGTGTATGCCATGAAGCGTTGTTAAAGCAGCTTGTATCAGCATGTGTTCCAAGATACCTATTTGTTTGGCTAAGAAATTATCTTCAGGAAAGCCAAGCTTTTGTGAATGTGTGTGGAACTATATTCGATACAATATCATTCAAGAGGGGAGTACCACAAGGTTCAGTATTGACTCCTATTTTGTTTAATATATCATCGCGAGATTTCCACTTCCGAGGGATATTAATACTAATTTTCTTATTTATGCGGATTACATAATCGTGGTGGACAAATCTCTAAAATCTTCTATATATGAAGGAAGAATCCGTGAGTATGTGGACCAGATTGAATGGTGCAACTTGAGAGGGTTAAAGCTCTCTGCCGAATAAGCAATGTGAAAAAGCACCTGAAACAAGAATACACACAGGGAGTAAACAATGCACACAGCCTGCGTTACCTGGGAGTCGACTATGGACACGCAGGAGATTACATGGACGAAATAAAGGGGAGGAAAAAAGAGCTTTTCAGTCGCTCCTATGTACACAAAAGTTACACGTTAGCCGTGACACCTACCTGTTCATCTTCAAGGGAGTTATTCTCACTAACCTACTTTATAGGTGCGAGGGGGTGGTTCTTTTCTCCGAAGAGGGAGAAGATCTTATTCTTACAAAAGAAGACTAGGAGAGCTGCAATTAAGCTCTCTTTAAACAAGAAACTGAAAGACTGTCTAAGCGAGGACGAAAACAAGCTGTTAGAACCGATTAGCAGGATTGTGGAGGATCGAATCAATGGTTTCAGAAGAAGATCAAAGATCCAAAACACGAATATAAAGCTGCGAGAAACGTCCTGAAAAAATTAATAAAAAAAGGAGTAAGGGTTCAGATGTGGAGTACAAGCCTGATGGTAGGACTCAGGTGTAATACCCTCCAGAAAACTCCTTAACTCTTTTGTTAATAGATCGTTATTGTTGTTGTTATCGCTTTCAAGAGCAATGGGGATTTCGGCGTGACAAGGGCATTAGAAATTGCTTTTCACTGCTAAAGGAGTCTATATTTACTGCACAGAGGAAAAAAGAATATCTTACAGCCGCATGTTAAAGGCGTTTGATAGCGTCTGGCATGCCGGGTTACTACGAACTTTATACAATTTTAATGTTGGAAAGACGGCCCTGGTTTGAATAAGGAGTTTCCTCTCGGGAAGAGAATCGTTCATACGGGTCGAAAACGAAGAGAATTTTGCTTAAGAAAAGAGTTCCACAGCGATCTGTCATCAGTACAATTTTGTTTAATTGTGTAATGTGTGACATTCCAAAAGTGGATCACTTTAATATGGAGATGATCATTTACGCATATAATATTTTACTTCTAGATCTTTCTATGAGAAAATCAATATCATTTGGCAAAAACCGAAGGAAACCTGCTCCTTGTATTAACACTGGAGTAATAAAATCCGTGGACAGTCTAAAATATCTCGGAATAGTTGTCGATGCGTCTGGATCTTTTAATACTTATATAATCGGCAGAAAGAAGAAGGCTATCACAATGTTGAAAGCCCTTAAACGATTTCGGTTGAAACTGGAAACCTTTCTGTACGTATACTTGCATGTATAGAACCTTTCCTGATCCATGGATTTCAAGGATGGTTCGAAAGCTGGGAGGGAAATAAACATGTGGAACTCTTAGAGAAAATGCGGAGATATATCATTAAACTGGGGTATGGTTTGGATCTGAAATCCAAATTATCTCCAAAGTTAGAGGGATCTGAGGATCCATTGAAAAATTATTGCATCGCTTAAACAAATAGTGATGCAAGGGGTCAATATTTTCGAGGAAAGGACATCTGGTGTTTCATTATAGTCGACCCCAACAGACTAAAAACTCAAACTTTTTCAGCTTCTCTTTCTTTTTTGGCGGCTTATCTCTCAATTAGTAACGAGTTTGTTTTTGGATAATAAACTGTTCTATATAATTGATGATGCCACACTCGTAGTATGATGAAAATCCGCGTCTCGCATCATAAAAAAAAGATGCCTAATTAATAGAAAGAGGAAATTTCTATTGCATGAAAAAGTAATATTTGTAAAATAAAAAGTTCATCCAAAATGACTCTAAAGAATTATCCCATATCTGTAAAATAAAAAGTGAACCTTTATTTGGGAATTTCTACATTTTCAGAAATTCTTAAAAACCTTGAAAATTTGAAAACTGAGACTACGATCAACAAGTTAAGACAGTGGTAAACATCATCAACTAGATAATTAACTTGTCGAATGGATTTTCAATCTTACCCTTCTAGAACAATTTCAATCAAAAGTAAGGACTATTATAGCTCTTTGTGATAATATATAATAAAAAAATAATAAAGCCTTTTCACGAGAGCCATAGTATTTATAGCTCCGCATAGGCAGGACACACACTTTATTTAAGTCAAGAACAGCTAATTTTAACTAATCGTAGAACCAAGGAATGATCTTCACTTCTTTTTTTATTTTTCGTGTGTGTGGGTCCTTTCTAGACTATCCAGTTCCGCAGTGAATATTCATTGATGACGCCGTCACTCGCCAAACCCTTTTAGCATCGTAGATGCGTGGAACCTTCCACCAGGTGAACAGCAGCGAGATTTGCACCCGTAGCCTAAGCCACTTAAGCCCGACACCTAACCACTATACCACCCGGCTTTGTGCTAATGAAAATGGAAATAAAAATTAATCCTTTTTTATTGGCCATAATAAAAGACCAAAATTTTTAAAAGATTTTGAGTTTGATAATTATTGTACTATGCAACTAAAAGGGTTTGAATGACAACAGAACTTTTTAATGCTTTTATCAGTCATCATAGTGATTAATTAAAATGTTACAGAAAAAGTTCTTTTTACTGATTGATAATGCTCCATGTTTTAACGAAATTTTTTGAAAATTGATTTTGGATTATATGGAAGCCCTTGATTTGGAAATTGAATTTTTTGTGAATTTACGGAAAGCCATCAATATGGTATCTCACACACGAAGTATAAGAAAATCATAAAAATTGTTTTAAAAGACTGAGGTAATTAAATGTCTTAATTAATTTGCTAATGAAGATATAATGCAAGATCCTGTTTTGAATGAGTATCGAAAGAACTGAACTTGCTAATGAATAAGAAATAACTCAAACAGAAATGCCCGATGAGAACGAAAACGTCATTCTCTATTAAGATTAAATGTCGACGAAATTATTGATGTTGAAAATGAGAGATTATTATATATGAAAACATAAATATTAATTACAATAAAAATAATTTATTTCCTTCACAATTTGATAGGCATTCAAATTTTTTTAGTTTGGATTATTGAGGGTTTACTGTAATTAAAAACCCGTCACAGCTGAAAACTAAAAAATCCGTGGACACAAATAGCCTTCTTTCCTACGTGTCATCGAATATATGATAGCAAAAAAAGATGGGTAGCTAATTGAACTATTTCCATAAAAATAGTTGTTTTATTTTACAATACTAATAATCATAAACTAAATTATATAATTAAAAATTACGCACATAATATTTATTATTATGTTAGTCATCATTAAAACAAATCTAACAAGACCATTATTGACAAAAAAGTCAAAATTCAAATAAATCACAAGGCGCGAGACTACTGTAATCAACAAATGGACGAGGATCACTAAAATTACCGAAAGTCCCCAACCTATTCTTCACAGACACCACGTCATCCTTCCTTCTTTCACTTCTACATTCTCTTACCGGTTCCCTGACAGGACTGTGTGGGAAAAAACTGGATCTCAACGGATCACGAAGATAATTATTGAAGTAGACAACTTCCTCTTTGCACTCAGTGATCTTGTCTCCGTATTTATTCAGAATATGCTTATGCACAAATTCTGGTCCTTTGAACTTCTTTCCACTGAGAGGACACAGAAACTTTTCATGAGCCAATTCCTGGGTGTTATCGTCCAAGAACTTTTTCACAGCACTACATTATCTCAACCTTCAAACCTCTCCTCATCTCGTAAGCCCAGTTTCATCACTTCTTCCTCACTAAGCTGCTTACAAGACTTGAGCAGATGGGAAACACGTTTCCGTCTATCATCAATCCATTCTTCAAGAACTACATTAACACCAATAATTAACCATTTTCACTAATCGAGTCTGAAAGAGAACAATCTGAGGGCCGAATGTGAATACTCAGGCATTTACATGGCATTTCGTCTTCATTTTCATACTCAATCCCCTTATAGTAGTCAATGGAGTAGACAACCCTCAAATAGAGGATCAATCTGTCCAGAAACTACAATTAGGACGAAAATAAACGTTCAAAATCAGTCTATCCATGACGATTGGAACATCCCTCTGTCTCAGAAACTCAGAGGTTTCTAAATCGAGTCTTTCTAACCGGTCAAAATCCACCGAATCAACGAGATAGTCTTCTAATCCATTAAGATATGGGTTCTTTGAATCAAACAGCTAAAACGTTAATTTCAAAGATACCATATCTAACTCACTAGTATCAGGAACATACTCCTTCCAGAGGCCCCACTTATTATCCAACTGGGCTATGATTCCAGCACAAACACGAATATCGGTTCTCACTATCCTAATACAGCGACAATTGGCTGAGGTAACCCTAACTCTTTCTGCATAAGCGTTGTGATCTATAACTGCTGACAATTCACAATCCTTCAACTAAGAATAAACACAATTTCATGACCCGGAGCTGATTTACGCTCCAACACGTCTCTTTGATATTCACAGAAGGGTCAAATGTAAGCCATGCGTATCGAAGCCATCGACGCCCAAGTTGGGGATCGTGGAGAGAACAACGCAGAAATCCCTCATATTGACGACCAAGCTGAAGTCATATAAGGAAATAAACCGCCTCGATCTCTTTCTTGCTGATATCAGGAGTTATGCTACGGAAAGACAGGGACTGGTTTCGCTGAATAGATTTTCTGTTTCCATTTTCCTTAGTTCCATCACCTTTCCGTAAGATTTCCAGGTCCTCGCAACTCCCGCCATCCAAAAGGGAAACAACAGCATCAAGGAATCTCTCCACAGAACCGGATTCCTGTGTTTCAAGAGAAACCAGCCAGTCATTGTCTGCTAGCCACTGAAAGATCCTCACTCTCTCTCGAATTTGGGCAAGACGCTCATCCCTGCGGGTTACAGAGTCCTTCGGATGGTATTTTTGACGGAACCAGTCCTGGTATTTGTGGGTTTGGAAAAATTCGAGTACAACTTTCTTTTGATATTCATCCTTGTAATCGTCATACAAAACTTTGGCCTCAGAATCTCCAATTCCATCATCCTGAGTAGCTAAAAATTGCTTAAAAGTCAGCATTGAGATAGGATAAGGACTCTCGTTATCATGAATTCTTTGTTTCTTGTAAGACTCAACTGGAGAATTAGAATATCGCCTTTTTCTGTTGTGGGATGACTTACGATCCCTGAAAAGTATAAATTGGTAATTTTACCGGTCTTGTTTATATTTGTTCCTGTATTTGTCACTTTCATCCGATTCCCCACTTGACCACGACATACACGATTCGATTTAAAGTTTATTTAAATTTAAAAATAAAAAATATGTTATAAATCAATTTAAGTACAATTAAAATTCTAAATTTTAAACAATTAGTTAATAAAAATAAATTTTAAATAAAAATTTTGAAAATATGGTCAAGTTTAGGAAATGCTATATGGGCAGAGGAATCAATTAGATTAGTGGTTCTCAACCTTTATATTTAATCGCCCCCGCAAATTTTTTTTTATTCTTGCTCGGTGTTCTTCCCGGGTTCCAACGCATTTCCGGATTGAGCGGGGGGTTCTAATGTCAAAAAGGTCAAAATTTAATTTTTTAGGTCAATAAAGTCAAAATTTTTATTGATTTTTATTTATTAATTTTTAGAGTTTTTGAATAAAACACTACTGTGTCATCAACTGTTATGAATCATCCAAATCAGGAAGGATGTAACAAATGACAAAAGTGCACGACCTGTTTTTTCATAAAATAAATTTATATTCCTACATTATTATAGAATTTGGGGAGACTAAGCGATTATTCGTAGTAAAACTTGGATTTGATAATCAAAGTAATAAATCAATACCATACATCTGTCATAAGACATTTTTAAGTTTAAAACAAAAATAGTAAAATTCACAATTCGCTGTTGGAATTTATAATTTGAAATTTTACCATGGAGATGAGATATATTGTTGGTTGTTAAATTTACTGCAAATAAATCTGTAATTTTAGTTTATGAAATTTATTTATGAAATTTCAAAATAGTTTTCAAAATAGCGACTGCGGAGAACCTAAAAATCAAGAAATATTCTTTCCTCGGGGATCCCTACCGATTTACTCCTGTTGCGACCGAATCATCAGGAGCCGTTGGTCCAATGACGGCTGAGTTCTTGCGAGAACTCGGAGGATTGCTTGCCAGAAAAAAAAGGGATCAACGAGAAGGGTTATGGCTAAGACAAAAGATTGGAATAGCCATACTCCGAGGGAACTCGTTCGCAATCCACGCAGCCGGCTTCCTCAACTGACATTTGTTTAATTGTTAAAAAAATTATTTTGTTTAAAAAAAATAAAAAAATAGTTTATGAAATATAAATAGTAAATTACTTTGTTTTGTAATAAAATCATGTATAAATTTTGTTACGATAATAATTATTTTGCGGTTCATTTATGTTTTTCCTATTTTAAATTATAATTAACATAAATTCACTAAAATTAATTTGCCAAATTTTTTAACAATCTCAGCAAGACACATGGAAATTAACTGTAAAACTGATTATTCGGCAAAGTTGAATTTAGTATTTAAATGTAGAATTAAATGGAAAGTCAATGGAACAATCATCAGAAAACCAATCTTAAACTTCAACGAAGCCACAGTTGGGGATTTTCAGTGCATTGCCTCTATCAAAAACAATGTGATATACTCCCCAACTATAAAAGTAATAAAGCCAAGTATTTTAATTAAATATTAAGAATCGGTGGAAAAGCCTGAAATTTTATTCCGGCAAATTGCTGAAGGACTTATCTTTAAATATTCCCAACTACCTCACATTTACGGAGACCAAGTTGAGTGAACAAATAATGCAAAAATAGTAAATAATTATAATTTATTACAGAATATGCATATATTATTGGAGATACTAATGTAATTAAATGTTACCTTAAATCCCTTAACATTGTCACTGCCTGGTACACCGTTTACACTCTAATGAACAGCCTTGAACATTTGCGCTCCGCTTTTGAGTCTTTCTACTTCTTTAGCCATTCCAGCAAGTTTATTTTCCTTTATTTCCCTTGTTCTTTTCTTTATTTTATACAGGGTTTGGTTCCGCATGACTCTTAGAGTGTGTTCCTTTGCCTGGTCCTGACAGGTTTCGACCTGTAAACTTAGGTTTCTCTGCAATTTGGATAGTTCTTCAAGCTCGTGGTCATAGTGCCCGTTGAAATGCTTCAGTTTTACTCAAACTGTTGAATGGGCCGCGCACTTTATTGCATCGATGGTGTCTTGCCACAGCTCCCCAGGCATTTTTTCTTTATTCCACTGTCTGATTTTTTCTCTCAATGTAATTTGATAGCTTTCCCGAGTCGGTCCCACCATGCAGAGTTGCTCTACTGCGAACCTCCCCTAAGATATCCTCATACCAGCCGCTTTGGAAACCCCAAAATATCGTTTGAAAAGAAAACGTGCCACAACCAATCTGTGATCACTATCTACTAGTGTCCCACAGTAACTCCGAGAATATGTTAGCAGTGCTTTGTAGGCTTGTTTGCATGTAATCTATTTGGTTATATATAGGCTTGATAGTCCCAGATTTATCCTTTCGGTAGCAGCTCCATGTCTTCTTATGTCTTGCTGAGTGCCTGAAAGCAGTATTGCATAAAATAGTTTGAATGTATTGCAAAATTCGATAAGCGATTCTCCTGAATGGTTCCTGATCCCCCTTCCATGGCTTCCCATGAATTCTTCGTGACTACTCCCACGTCCTGCCTTTGCGTTCCAATCTCCGGCGATGTATGTCATGAACGATGTTTCCAAAGATGCATATAGTTGCGACAGGGAGGAATAGAAGTCGTCTAGTTCGTCTCCATTGATTGATACTCTCACCGAAGTTGGTGCATATACATTAATAATGGAGATTATGGAATTGTTCCTTTCACCGTATTTTAATTGTAAAACACATATTCTATCGCTCACCATCCACGTCTTGTGGATTCGATTGTTCAGTTCTTTTTGTATTGCAAATCCCATGCCGTAGTGTGGGCAATTCGAAGGGTGCAGAATCAGGCGGAAATCATTGTTGATTTCATCTAGTCCGCCTTTTACTTTCGTTTCCTGTAAGCACGCCACGGTTACCTTGTACGATCCAAGATCCACGCATAAATTTCTTCTTTTAGTATCCGACTTTAATCCTCTTACATTGAACGAGCTAATAGTGAAAGATCCCGAAGAAAAGCACGAAAAAGACATGTGTGCAATAGAGCCACGTCACCAGCTCAACCAAATAGACGACAGAGAATCAATAAGTGATGTCCATCGCTTCTTGATTCTAGATTGGGTAACTTGTTTAATTTGTATATTTAAGGTTTTCATTTTTTGGAAATCGTCATTTGATAAATCCTTTTGCCTCTTAAATTTATTTCTTTCTCTGATAAGTGTTTTTGTATGTGTATTATAATAGGTATTCCTTGATTGATGGCATCCCATTGGAATAAATAGTTTTCTTGCTTGGAGTATAATATCCGTGAAAGTTTTGATCATTTGGTCAATTGATGAGAATACCAATGTACAAAATACTTCCATATTGATGTCGATGTAATTAGAGAAGTTGGATTAATCCGCGCTTTCAAAATTTAAAAAAGTAAAATTCTGTCTGATAAATTTTTTTTCAGTGTTGATTTTCATCATAATAGGGTTGTGATCACTTCTTAGTTCATCTTTTAAAGTCCAGTTGATGAGGGGAAACATTGATTGGGAACATAAAGAGAGGTCAGTGGATGTAGGTTTGTCTCCTGTGCGAGTAGGTGTTCTTTTGTTGTTTTGGGTGTTATTTAATATGCAAAATTGTCCCAAATTTCTGGCCAGTAGGTTTCCTTTACTGTCTGGTTTCTGGTCTTCATACCATAATTGATCGTTGTCGTTGATGTCACCACATAGTAGTACGTTTTTGAGGTTTGAGAAATTCTGTAGGTTAGGGTAATACCCACTTGGACAAGAGCTAGTAGATGGAATATATACCTTGAAAATATTTATAGTTTACTTAGGAATTCTAATACTTATGCCAATTAGTTCCAAAGGGTCATCTTCTGGATAGAATTTTCGGAATTTGTTTGAAATATCTTCATATTGAATTCCATTTCTTATTATAAATTGGTTTCTAATCAAAACTCAAAGAATTTATTTTTTAAGTCTATATTTTTTGGTGAGGTGGTGACGTGCCTCGTTTCTTCTCTGTACAACGATTAAAAAATTGTCTAAAAAAGCACTCATTGTACAATCGAGAACTCAGGCTAATGACGTTCAATGTACGTGGAATATCGAAAGATTGGACAAAGAAAGTACTTTGTGACGATCTCGAAAAATACAAAATATCTATTGGCTGCCTACAAGAGAAGAAAATCGAAAATGGACGCGATGAGACATGAAACAACTACCGACTATTTCTCTTCCCAACTGAATGCAAGCACTATGGAATGGGATTTGCCTTATACGTGGATTACCACAAAAAATTACATTGGTATTGGAGAGTCAACAACCGAATATGTGTCCTATAAGTCAAACTAAATGTCCAAAAGTCTATTAACTGACATAAATGTCCATACACCACACTGTGGACGAGTAATCAAGAACCCCGGTGAGCTCGAGAGATTCTACTCAGAACTATCAAGCACATACTCTAATAATGCTTCTTTGTCCCTTGTCTTTGTTGCGGGAGATATGAATGCAAAGGTCGGAATACGAATGGGGCCGAAGAATCCTCTTTTGGAAGACACGGGCTCGGAAGGAGAAATGCATCTGGAGCCTCTCTGGTGAACTTCTGCGAGGCAAATAGCCTTTTACTGTGCAACACGGCCTTCACGCACTCAGCTTGCCACAAGACGACGTGGCACGGACAAAGAAAAAACTTTGTCGGAGAGACCGTGAATATATATAATCAAATCGACTACATTAGCTGGTGAAAGTCTGATAAACATTTGCTAAATGATTTACGTTCCTGCCAGCGACCACAGGATCGTCATGCAAAACTTTGTGTAAAAAAGCACCTGACTGGGAAAAAATACATTGAAAACGCGAAGAAGGCGAGACAAAGGCCAAATATATACTTTTAGACAGAAAAATTGTGGTTAGAGCCAACTTTTAGAGCTAAATATCACGAACAAATCGAGACTCTTATGGAAAAAACCGCACCGGAATCATCAGTACGAACTCTGTGGGATCAAACAAAGCAGGTAATCTCCAAGTCGGCCAATATATGCCTTGGAGTCCGAAATCATCACGCCCTAAAACTACCCGAACGTGCCAGATATGGCAGAGCATTGAAGAGAGCTACGGCTAAAAGCGGCAAACACGTCAGACGAGAGTAAAAAAAAGAGCTTAATATCCAACAAAGGGAACTAAAATGGAAAATCAAAAAGATGAACAGAAAACACTCACGAGAAAGTATTACATCCCTATTAAAAGATGTGGAATGTCTAAAGGACAATTCAAGGATGTATGCGGCTTTACGGCTGCTGCGGACAAAAAAGGACAAAACACCCTTCACATCAAAGACAAAGATGAAAATTCGTGGGTAACCCGGAAGAAAAAGCAGAATTGATGACACTTCGAAACACTGTTGAATAAAGAAAATAATGACTTTCCCTTTTTCCAGGGAGAAGCAAAGGCGCTAAAAATTCCAATCACAGTGGAAGAGATGGAATAAACTGAAGAACAACAAGAGTGTTGGGCCGGACAACATAAGCCCTGAGCTCCTAAAATATGGGCCAAAAAGACTTAGCGACACAATTGCAAAAACCCTAAATGACATCTTTGAAACTAATACCGATCTAGGACTTGGAAATGGACTATTAATACCCATACAAAAACCGAATAAATCAAAAGGACCAGTAGAAAATCTCCGCCCGATAATACTTCTGAATTCGATACCCAAGGTGCTGGCAAACGTTGCACTAAGCCGGATAAAGGGTGTGGCAGATCTATACCTGTCAGCAAATCAAAGTGGGTTCCGAGAAGGGAGATCTACGGCAGACATTGTATGGAGCCACAGATGGCGCTGCGTAACGCACCAAAATTCAAGAGCGCAACGACCTTGTTGGGAATAGATCTCTCCAAAGCTTTCGACTCAATAAACAGACAGAAACTAATAAATGTGCTTGAGCAAATATTGGATGAATTGTCGGTTAGGATAATCAGACTACTACTTGCGAACACAAGACTATCTGTGAGGACAGAAGGAACAACTTCCCAAGTTTCAAAACAACGATTGGGACACCCCAGGGTGATTCCCTCTGCCCTTTACTATTCACCATATACCTTGAATCTCCACTCCGCGACCTCCATAAATGCTATATAGGAGACATAGAAGAGACATCTTATGTGGATGATGTGGATTTTGTATCACGAGACGTGACCGCACTCCAACACCTGCTAGAAAATGCACCTGTGGAGCTTGAGAAATGGTTTCTCAGCGTAAATGTAAACAAAACTGAAATTACGGAAATCAAAAGGGAAGACGATATTACATGAAAGATGGAGATGTACTAATAAGTAGAGATGTACTAATAAGCTCGGCTCTCTACTAAAAGACGTTGAAGATGTACTAAGGAGAAAAACACTGGCAAATGCGGCAATGGCTAAACAGAAGAAAGGATGGATAAAAGCCAAAGGACTTGGAATTGACATCAGATGGAGGCTTTACAACAGGTGTATGTGTTCTTACACCAGCAAGGATGTGATAGATGCCCGGTGGAGGCTATTTGGGCATGTACTAAAAATGAACCCGGACGCACCCGCTAACAAAGCGATGGAAGATTACTTTGACAGTTGCGACAAACCCTTCCGCGGACGACCTAGATCGACACTTCCGACTGCCTTGAACAAAGAACTAAATCGTGTGAGAAAAAAATCTAAAGACGAGGGACAACCTGGACGAATTGAGATCACTTGCATTCGAAAAAGGAAAATGGAACAGACTAACTATAAATATTGTTTCTTTGAGTGTTGCACATGCGGGGCTATACACATTATGGCTTTCGTGAAAGTGCCATAATTTATTTTAATTTATTTTTATTTTTTTATTTGAACCAAGACCACGGTAAAACAAAACTAATTATCACGTGATCCCGATGCATTCTAACAGACCTCATCTTTTCCCGGTGTTCTTCCTTTGTGCCCGCGCATGAACGTACAGGCTGCCTGAATTTTCAGGACCAACTTCTCGTGATCTGAATTCTAGTCTCATAAGGGCCTCTAGAGGCGTAGATCCGAGTCGATGATCTTCACAAATTCAACGCTCCGTTACTCTGTAAGCCCTCTTTTGCATTTCCTCAATTTTCCTCATATTTGTCCAAGATATGGATGGTCCCCACGAGGCGCATGCATATGAGAAATATGGCTCGATGTATTGTTTGTATACGTTCATTAAGACTGGGTGAGTACCACTCATCCATATTTCAGATAAACTTGTCAATACGTTCAGTTTCTTCTCGCATTTCAATAGAATGTTTTCTACGTGAGGTGTTAAACAGAGATGCATATCAATTGTCACACCCAAGATCCTTTGACATCTGTGGAAAGGGATGCCGACCTTGTTTAACTTCAAGGTGACTGTCTTCCTTCCCAATCTTTTGTCAGAGGTAAATAGTGACGACATCTCTGCATTCACCACGAGCCGGTTTTCCATTATCCAGGCATTAAGCCTGTAAAGGTTAATTTGTATTCTTTCTGTGGCCTTCTGGATGTCCTGATCTCGCGAAGCCAACATAATATCATATATAGGAAAATAGAACATCATTATCAGATTCAAGACTCGGGATATCAGCCAGAAAGAGGTTAAACAGAGCAGGGGATATAGGCGATCCTTGAGGGACTCCGTTTGGGAGGAGCCGTGAGATTGATTTCAGACCTCCGAGACGAACACGTCCCCTTCGTCCACTTAGGAAGTTAATAATCCAAAGCTTTAGCTTTTCTGGGATCTCCGATTGAAATATTTTTCTCGATAGAATCTTCCTCGAGACTGAGTCAAAAGGCTTATGTATGTCGATCAAGCAGAGCACTGTTTTAAAGTGTCTCAGCTTGGTTGTGAATCCGCCTCGAATGAATTTGGTCAATGTTTGCAAGTATGTAGACGTGGATCTCTCATTTTTGAATCCATGTTGAAAAGTCTTTTTATTTTTTATAGCAAATCGAGAGAGAATCAAGGAATGTGGTTCTTTGCTTAATAATAAATTGTGTGTTCTGTCTGTGGGGAGTGATAACTGATATGGCTCCTCGGAATGTGCGAACATTATTAATATTAAATTTTAAGAATTTTTTTTCCAAGAATCCTACTAACGAAAAAAATCTTTAACTCCTTCATTCATCCGACTTTAAAACGATGGATAGCCAATTTTCTTACCGGTGTGTGCAAAAGCCATTCAATATCGAGATCCCGTCTCCTCCAGAATGATGTCCTCAAAGATTCTCCCTTTCTCTATTAATTCTCGAATTAATTGGACGTACGATTAATAAAAACCATTGTACTAAAGACAAATACACGAGCAACGAAGCATAGCAACTCTTCGCCCTCCGAAACTGCAATCGTTAAATCCTTTGCGGAGGACAAGACGACGTGCAGAGCTGAAGAATTTAAATCCGCAAATGGAATGCCTATATCGGTGACCAACCCAGAACCCATAACCAAGAAAGCTGAACCTGTTAGTGAAAGCGATACGAAAACGACTGAGACCACTAATAAGCACTCCAACAACCTGACTGTGCTGATTTCAGTTTACTCAGCTATGAGCGCGATAAAGTTCGCAAATATTCTGTACCCTTACGACGAATCAGAATCTATGAGGATGAGCCACAGAGAATTCGCGTTTCCGCGACGGCCGATGACAACACTGCCAGTAATCCTAGTTGAAGATCTCAGTAGGATTGGAAAATGCCTTAAAGATGGGGATGATCTACATATGCCACTGAACATGGCAACGGATCGAAAAAGATGGTCGATGTTAATTAGATTGGTAACTTTTCGTGTTGCACATGCTTTATCATGATCTTGGCATTACGTACGTGTCTATAATAATAACAATTCACGTCGGGATGCCAGAGTTTCAAAGACAAAATAATAACAACATAATATTTATAGCTCCGCATAGGCAGGACACACACTTTATTTAAGTAAAGAACAGTTAATTTTAACTAATGGTAGAACCAAGGAATGATCTTCACTTTTTTTTTATTTTTCTTGTGTGTGGGTTATAGACTATCCAGTTCCGCAGTGAATATTTCATTGATGACGGCGTCACTCGCCAAACCCTTTTAGCATCGTAGATGCGTGGAACCTTCCACCAGGTGAACAGCAGCGGGAATCAAACCCGTGACCTAAGCCACTTAAGCCCGACACCTAACCACTATTTAATATTAATTATTGTAAATTAAATTTCATTAAAATTTTTAAATTTATATAAATTAATTATATGTCACGTTTTATTATTATTTTTGTGATGCATGGCTAGAAGGTCGTTTTATAATGTAATCGGCTGCCAACAACATGCAACATTAATAATGGCTCTTTTTGAGATCATTACATTAAATATATCAATTATTTATTTTCTTAGAATAGATAATTACCAAATAAACATTGTTTTCCCGTTCAGTCCACATATATTCCCTTAGAACAGGTAGTATTTAAAATTTGGTGTTGACTCTCATTGGATGTTAGGTTTTAGATTCTTTTTAATTACGAAAATCATCCTAGGTTGTAGAATCTTTTGAACATCTCTAAGCATACGAAAGCGTTTTTCATCTTCCCAACAAACTTTTCAGTTTTTTCCAAAGTCATACCACTTCTCATTCTCCATTTCCACAAGGGTGCATTTTAAAGTTTCCTAGCATGTACTTGGCATTTAGTTCGCCCATCAGAATTGACATTGCATTTCTTTCAAAAAATTCGTTATTCTCTGTAGAACAGTTTCATATATCTTTCGAATACAGACCCCCGATGTTTGTCCACGAGTCGCAGCAACGTATTTCAATGTACACGAATTCGCATTGTGTGGCCGAGACGATATTCGGGTTCCGTGCTTGTTGGTCATCACGGTAGAAGAAGGAGGTTCCCGTACCATCCGTGGCGCCATCCACCCATGGTAGTTATATCGAGTTGTGTCTCTCCATTTTAGTATTAATGGCCTTTTTTATCTTGGTCTCGTTGACCACCAGGACCTCAATCCTGGTGGCCGTCATAAATAGTGTTAGATCACGATGCTTTCTCCTTAGGGATCAAACATTCGCCAACACTATTTCAGATCTCATCTCAATTGTTTTTTAGGTGGACTGGACTCTCCATTGCTAGGTCCGTCGTCTTCTTTAATCCACACCAATGATTTTACTGAGTTCTTTTGGTCTTGAGATTACATCTTCTAATTTTTTGGAAATCTTTTAAGACATGCTACTTCGGATATGCCAGACCGATTCATTGTTGTTGTGGGGACCAATTATTATTCTACTTCTCTCGGCCGGTATCTTTGATTCCAGGGCCGTGTTTATCTCAACGGTGTTTCCCTGTTGCCTTCAGATTTGGTTTTTTCCTTCTGTCTTGATTGCATTTTATTGTTGCGAATATCAAATTTTTGTTTAGCTTTTAATATGACGGGACATCCTCCATATCTGGCCCCGTGTTTAGAAGACCCAAAGTTGACATAGTCTGTTTTCGATCCCGGATCCATCTTGCATTCGGAGATATCATGTTCTCCTGCACACTGGAAACATTTCTTCCTCTTCTTGAATTAGTATGCAAAGTGTCCGATTTGTTGGCAGTTATAGCAAAGCAACGGCCCTCAACGCATTCATTTGCAAGTGACCACGTTTCTTCCAATGAAAGACCTGCTGCGGACTAGCGATGTGGCTTCGGCTTTGTGTCCGACTGACGCCTTGGCCATTGGCAACGTCTGTCCTCCTTTGAACATTCGAGAGACCTTCGTAGTAGATGGGCTCATCTCTTAAAAGTATTTCAGGAGGTCGCTGTCCTTGACCCAAAAGGGTAAGTTCTTCATTACAATTTCTGAAGGCCTAGAGGTTATCATTCTGAACCGGTGCTTATCCGGTCCGAAAGGGCAAGCATCGTTCACGGACTCCATAAAGACCATCTTGTCAAAGTTGCTGTAGAATTCGAGACAGAAGGTCCTTGAGCCTCTGTGGCTCATCATCATAGATCCATGTCCTAATAATAAATGGCTATAACATGTACCCTTACTGTATAAACTTTTGACGGAATGTATCAATCAAAAACTGGGGAGTTTGCGGAGGCTTTTAGTTTTCCCTCTGAAAACTAGATGGGTACAAGAAAAATGTGTCATGTTTCTAAGGAACAAGTCATCATTAACAAATCACTCAAAAAAATTAATAAAAATGTACTGTTTGCTCCATGGGTGGATCATAATTTTTAATGGAGGTCCTTGAGAAATTGAGAATTCCTGAGTGGATTGATGTAGTCATAGGATCTTTTATTTCACATTGGAGAGTTAAACTTAAATTGAATAATGAAAATACTTGTGAAAGAGGCATTCTCCAGGGGGACAGTCTTTCTCCAACTCTTTTTGTGTTAGTTTTGGTCCTACTGAGTAGATTCCTTTCTGAAAAATATCCACAAGTGTCAAAGCTCATAAATGTTGGAATAATATCTACAGAAATTAACAGAAGAATTGAGATTTTGGTGACAAGAAAATAAATTCAATAAATTTAAGGCAATAAATGAATATACGCTTTCTTTATACAATTACTATGCAGGACTTATGGAAATTGATTAAGTAATTCGTTCAAAACTGACGAGTATGAATCGATTCAGTAATTCGTAAATTTTAAACAAGCGAAGAAACAAAGGTTATATCTTCCTCGTGATAACCTTGGAGGAAGTCAGCGGTCCCTATCTTTATGAGCGAAAAAATGCTTTTAGGGACCTCATCTTGGCCCGATGCACCTATCTAGTCCCCACACAAGCACATATCGGTCGAGTGACTGGACCTTCGCAGTCACGACTGCGCGATAAACTCTTATTACTGGATTTTAAATCGAAATAATTCTCCACGCCTTATATTGTCTAATTCAGAACAGAAATTTGTCATTCGCAGAACGTCCGTAGGTTCTGCAAGAAACGGAAAATGTCACTCATTGTGACACTGGACGAAAAAAAACTCCATGGCGACTACGTAAGAAGACACAATGAAGTTATGTGATGTCTACATTTCAATTTTTGTCGAAATTATGGTTTAAAGAATGAAAGGAAACTCAAGACTCACTCAGTAAAGACTGTGGCTATAAATGAGAATGTAGAGATAAGGGTAGAAACTTTCATTAAAACTGATTCAATGGTCAAAAACAACAAACCCGATCTATTCGTGTTTGATAAAAGAACAGTTTTATATTCCTTTAAAACTAGTTGAATTGTAGAAATATAGAAAATATGACATTTATCTAAAGAATTAGAGTTAGTCCACCGTGCAAAGGTTGTCCCAATAGTGCTAGTTAAGAAGTGTGGTGACATCCTACTTTTCGAAATATGCAGTTTCATTGAACATTTATCTAAAGAATTAGAGTTAGTCCACCGTGCAAAGGTTGTCCCAATAGTGCTAGTTAAGAAGTGTGGTGACATCCTACTTTTCGAAATATGCAGTTTCATTGAACAAAAGCGAGAGGACATATGCTTATATAGAATCATTATCACTAAAAAGACCCTGGAAAGTATGATTGTCTCTTATAGACAACGAACCAGTCCTTGGGAACACGATTTTGGAGTCAGTAAATTGATTGAAGACATTTACTTCCACTCTGATTTGTATGAAATCTTTCCTGTTAAGTCAAAAAATTGCCAAACGGCAAATTCTTTCAAATTTAGGCAACACTAGATCATACATGCGTCCGGCACTTTTTTTGTTCAGAACTTCTTATTTTTGAAGTCTCATGAGTTCATCATTAAGTCCATGGTAACGAGAAGAAAACCACCTTTTATCCATCACAAAGGTATGCAGACATTTCGGCCGACAAAAGCACGTCACCAGATCACCTTCCGACCAATTAACCACTCAGCTAACAACTAGATATTAATAAATATTATTTTTGCTCTAAATGACCTACTTATGATCTGACTGCAAGTTGAACCATTAATCAAAGTATCCTTTATCATTTGGCTTGTTTGGCTTGGTGGTGTGATCAAGAATATAACATTTTGCTAAGCACTTGATATTTGTATAAAAATCATTTCAATCGATATAATTTAAACTTATGTATGACCTTTGATAATTATAAAATTAAGCATATCAAGTTTACCATAAATCAATATTTCACGTAAATTTTTGAAAATAATTTCCTGCTTAAATTAAAGCCAAAAGTCTCCATTATTGCTTGTGACCATTGAGCACGTAATGGAAGTTACCCCTCATGAACACTAGCCTAATGTTCTAGAAGAGCCATCGTGTCATTCTAAGCTTTCCCTTCCGCATTTTCTGGTTGTCTCCAAAATCTAATAAAGTGCTTCCAAATCCATCAATGTCAACATTTTCCTTAGTAACATGACTGTCGTAGAATAGAAATAAAGCAGAAATTAAAGACAATAAGAAAAGTCTAAACAGCTAGAGATACGTCACTTTACAATAAGAATCAAAATTTCTAACATTATCATATATAGCCAGGACATAATTCCACTTCACAGGCTGATTCACTATCCTTTACTGATAAAATTATTATTTAATCTCCTTTTTGGACAATGTTCGGTAAGCCTAACAAAATGTTGCGGTTGGCCGTAGCATGGTGACCCTTTCCCTTAGCATTAACTCAATCATTACTTGACGACAGATCAAAGCTTTTTCTTTTCACTTCGTGACAGAAACAACATACGTCGAAACCCGAATTTATAAACTAAAGGTACACAAATTTCAAAATCCGAATCACCCAAAAAAATGGATGAAGGATTATTATCGCTCATAGATTCTGATAGAATTGGGAGTAATGCTACAACATTAACAGAGAAGACCAAGTTCACATCAAATATGAGAGACTTTAATGTTATAAGAGAAACTTCTAAGGTGACTTTTCGATTTTTCACATCAGCCATAAAAGCAACTCATAATGCCACATTAAGGTCAACCGGAAATTAGTTAATTTGAATGATAGATTGGATTTTAGCCACTTTATACAATATTACGTCAAAATAATAACTGAATTTATTAAAATGGATTATTATTAAAATTTTTTTTAATTGAAAAATATTTCATTATACCTCGGAGAACCACATTTGTAATATTAATTTTTAAATTGCGGTCGCATTAGTCGTGTTTCAGTCTTATTAATTTACGATTGCGTTTATATTATGTATGATTTATTTGAATAACTGAATTTATTAAAATGGATTATTATTAAAATTTTTTTTAATTGAAAAATATTTCATTATACCTCGGAGAACCACATTTGTAATATTAATTTTTAAATTGCGGTCGCATTAGTCGTGTTTCAGTCTTATTAATTTACGATTGCGTTTATATTATGTATGATTTATTTGATGTTAGATTAGTATGGTTAGTGGAAAGAAAAAAGCCCAATTAGTATTGGGTTTAAATATGTAGTAAAATTACAGATTATTTAAAAGAAATCGGCTGTCGCAAGTCATTTCTTACTTTTAAGAGTGAATGCAAGTCCTTGGCCGAGGTTTCCGAAGACGAGAACCCCAGCTTAACCTCCCTCGATGAACTGATTGATAGCTATGTGTGGATTCTTGATCAGCTTGAAAGTAATAAAGAGCTTTAAAGGACAGAAGTAGAAGATAAGTCCGCTCAAGAAAATGAGTTTACTTCCCACGTGCTTACACGCTCGAAGTGCAGAAAACAAGAACGACTAGAACAGCTGTAAGTTTTGTTCTTCTAAGGTTTAGAGTAAAGGGAGTTAAGTGCTCACCTGAAGTTTGTCCTTTGTCAATATTTTAGATTAAAAAGATCAATGAGTGCGACACTGATTCGGCCTACAGCAGTCAAAGACATCAAAGTGATTTTCCCAAGTTATACTTAGACGATTCTTCGTTTGGGACTTCTACCCCGTCGGTGATCACTACAATTCCAGAAAACTCTGTGTTTTCTGATTTTTCCGATTGTGACGATTCGTTTAACCTTGTTTCCAAGCCAAAGAGGCATTTGGCGACTAATGAAAGCAAAAAAACCGAAAATACCATTAAATACAGCTTCCGGAGGAGGGAGAGACTCCCATGTAAGGGAGTGAAGTATACATTTAACGACACACCATTTGTTCTGCCGTTGAATATCAACGCTGGGGAAGTTTCTGAAGATCCAGGCGGTGAAAAAAAATACGATAACTTTTCGCTGTCGACAATTAAGACTGAAAAATTACTGAAGGACTCGAATAGCTCTTCTGTGGATTATGAAAACGAAACTAAACACGATTATTATCTGAGAAGTAAAGTGAAGTAGCGTTATCAGCTATGAAAATATTAATTTTAAGTTTTTGAAAAATATATAAACTGATTTACCCTTTACTAGTCTTTTGATGCTGGAGAAATTTGCATTATTGTGCTGATACAGTCAAGTTTATGCTATTACTTTATTATGTTGCCTTTGAAGTTGGTTCATTTCATTTGACCTTTCAATTTTATTCGCATCAGGCTATCAGTTTTCATCAACTGTTCAATTTAGGAATGCTAGCGGTTGGGTTAGCAACATCTCAACCAACTTGTGACATAACTGCGAAATTGTCTTTGTTTTGCGTATTGTTTTGAAATTTTTATCTTTTTTATTTATTGATATTTAATTTTCATTATTTTGATTGTGCTGATTTTTATTAAATTATCGGAATGACTCATGATTATATTATGGACTCATTTTATTACGTTTTGATTACTAATCCAGTTTCTGCTAATAATAGTATCAAGCACTTCCTCCATGGCAATATCCTGGCACAGTACATGAGGCACTGAAAAAAGACTATTACGAACAATAAGACAGATTTAATTAATGTGGGAATAGCCAGGGTTGAGTCAGCTGATATATCATCCACAAGGCCGTCCTTGAGTATGCAGTACTTTGTACACTACTATTTACTCCATTCCCACATTTATTTCTTAAGGCGGAAAACTCCAAGGAAGATTTGATATTTTGTCGATCCCACTAGCCATCCAATAAACGGTTACTAAAAAGAAAGGAACCTACAAGAAATTCTTCCAAAATTTGACTATTAAAGTTCGACTCTTCTTCATAAAAGCCTAGAAGTAATCAGCCAGATATTTGTTGGGGAAAATTAGTGTGCAATTTGGTATAATAATGCTGGCCTAATTGAAACTAAGTTGTTTAAATTGTGTCTTGGAGTTGCTTTTAGTTGAGGTCATTTGTGGATTGAACCAAAGAATATTGAAGAGAGTTTTTTGACTATTAAATTGTGGAATTTAATAATTAAAAAATTTTCAAAAATTTATTCTGATAATTTGTGGTTATTTAATGCGGCCATTAATCTTTGGAATAATCGGATCTTTGGCTAATGGCTGGAAATCTGTTTTAATCAACAATTCGATGCTCTACTTTTTAGTCGGATTGACCGTAAGAGTCGATAAATACTGTTTTTAACAATTTTTTTCATTTTTTGATATTAATAATATTTATCAGAGTTAACCTATTTTATGTGAGCAGTAAATATATTTGTCTTTTTATTTGGGTTTATATTTCTGAATGAGCTTTCCTAGTAATATATTGATATATTATTAGCATTAATCAATTTCACGTTAACCATCATAGTACTTATAGACCGCTTATACACAATATCAGTCTCTTCCACGGTCCTCGATAGTTAGCCACTGATCTCATAGACTCCAGGTGAGACATATTTGAATATCGCCGATCCTCTCACTCATACGCTAAATTCGATGTACTTCAAGAGAAGATCCCGAATGAACAGCAAATCCGAGTCCATTATGCTTTAGACATATTAGTCGACATTTCGGTGATTTCGTCGAAACTACCAGTAACCTTGTTTCTTGTAAATAATATCTCTTATGGTTTTGATATCACTTTGAACGTGAGCAGCTTCAGTTTTAAAACATGCCATTGTATCTTGCGCTTTCTAGAAATTTTTTTTAACTGTCGTGTTACCGCCCCACCAAAAATTGATAAATTCAGTGTCCACATTAATACATGTATTTCCATGGAAACAGACTTTACGAAAAATTTTTTATGAAAAGACACCAAATATAATCTGCCTGAAATAACTTTGTACAAGATTTTCGTTAATAGAGATTTTAACTGCGATGTGCTTCTTCCTTGTTATATTTCAATCTCTTTTTAGGCACATAAATGCGCTAGTGAACCCAGGCCACAGGGTGACTCACTGTCACCTGTACTTTCTATTATATACCTTGAAGCAGCTCTGAGATTTCTCAGAAAAAAATGCGAAGGACATATGCCAATGGAAATAATTTTGCCAACGGTATTTATTTTTGTGAACGGTTATCGGCATAATCCCCAATGAATTAAAAGACTGGTTTATGGACGTAAACCAAGAAAAGACAGAGTTTACAAAAATTACAAGAGAACTTGAGTATGATGAAGAAAAAAAGAAAATTGAGATCTTTACTTTGAGACAGTGAGAACATAATGCACATGAGAGTTACAGCAGCAGCAATCTATAAGAAAATGGAAAATATTTGGAACAGAAGATTATTGAAAACTAAAGCCTTCTTCGAAGCAGAGCCTTGGTTAGTTGCTGTCATAACAAGGATGGAGGGAGAGAGGCTATCCACACTGGTGGCGTAACAGGCAAGGTATCTACCGCTTTTCCCTGGGAAGAGAATAGTTTCGTCGGGTCTTTGGTTGGCTGGGGCGAGTCTGAGCGGCTCCAATTGGACAGGGAATCCGACCGCCTCAAGTTCCCAAGCAATAACTCGGTTGACTGCAGCGTGTCTTGGACTCCTTCCAGCAATCCTTCGGCAGAAAAGAGCGTGAAGACCTTTCGCGTCGACCAGTACCCCACTTTTACAGTGATGGATCGTTCAAACGTCCATTCCGAGACGGACGGAAACTCTAATCCTCGTCGCGTTGACATCCAATAATGTCCCAAGTGAGGTTCATGGTAATGCTCAGAGCGAGGCACTACTTTCGTTTGTCGACGAAGAAGCCAGATAAGCCAGACAATACTGGTCAAGATCAGGTTTTTTCTCGTTTATGATTTTTGAACATAAAACTTGTCCCATTCTCATTGTTTATTAGAGTTCTTCGGGAATCTCACGCTTATTCGCGTCCAGACTTCCCAACCCATGTATCCACTGGTTCAGCGTCTGATACGTTAATGCAGTGTAGGATCTGGCAGAGATTATGTTATGCAACCAAATCAGTCCCATCGAGTATGGAAATCATTGAATCGAGATGGAGACTCTTCTGGAGACGTCTGGTGAAAAGGATCTTAAATTGTGTAACAAACGACACCTTGTTAATATAAAATTCTTTGGTTCTGTGAATGTCCGTTTAAAAATAATAAATTATCTAATAAATTTAAGGCTCCAGATGTTTGCAAAGGAAGCCAATATAAGAGTCATTGTTATTCTCAAATTTTTGAACTTAAACTTGACAGTATTGTTCAATTTTTAATAATTTTGTATATATCAGCTAGGCTTAGTTTAGATCAGATATGAGGTAGGAGGATCCCTTTCAACAACTTTTTTGTGCCAAAAGGTCGGACTCTACTGGTGAAGATTCTCATTATAAAACTTCTTCCGTCTAAGAATGCAAAGATGTTTGCGACGGTAGGACGTATGATAATAATGGAAGAGGGCGGACCTACTTTTCCATCGTTTGCCGGAAGCAGAAGTTTTCGATGGATTATTGGAGGATGGATTTGGCTGCACAAGCATGAAATACTAAAAAAAGTCTAGTTCCAAGGATCGATGATACTAATAAATCGATCCAGAAGCAGGTACAAAGCAATGCATGGTGCCATCAAGGAATAAGGAAAGTCAATTTGTCATTTTCACGTCATCTAATTTAGTAGCTTCATTTAACCTAAACCATATGATCCCAACCTTTTTTGTGGAACCCTAAATTTAAATATTGATTTTACTTTTGAGGTCATCAAGACTACTAAAA
The DNA here is from genome assembly GCA_011109175.1 of Dicyema japonicum. NCBI lineage: Eukaryota > Metazoa > Dicyemida > Rhombozoa > Dicyemidae > Dicyema > Dicyema japonicum. The sequence goes on along the minus strand of RDEW01000046.1, from coordinate 47,319 downwards.
TTTAAGATCATCAATTTCGAGAACAAGAGTTATTAAAATATATCTAATTTAGTAGCTTCATTTAACCTAAACCATATGATCCCAACCTTTTTTGTGGAACCCTAAATTTAAATATTGATTTTACTTTTGAGGTCATCAAGACTACTAAAATTTAAGATCATCAATTTCGAGAACAAGAGTTATTAAAATATTTACAGTCCAATCGTGAATTGAATTGAGGATTGGAAAAGTCTTGAAAGTTGAACTCTTATTTTCAATCAACAATAAATAATTTGAATTGCACAGGGCTTGTTGTGTATTGAAAAGAAAGAAATAATAATCAGAAAGAAGATGCAGCAAACTGCAAAAAAAGGTGAGATCTGCAAAAAATGCAACAAAAGAAAACGAATGATCCACTTCATGGCTTGTTTGTGAGGTTTCACATGTCATGTGTCGGAATGACTAAAAGAGCCCTGGCTGTTATCGATTGGAATTTTTATTCATGCCTCCTCCAAGGAATACTACGTCATCGACTCTACGCTATCCTTCTGAAAGAGTGCCAATGGATCATCAAAAAGTACTTGAATTGATTTCAAACCTGACACACATTAATGCTCATGGTTAGGATTCTAAAAGCTGTCCTTGTATTTGTCGAGTGTATTGAAAGGGCAGGATCTTCGTCCGACTCTGATGGTTGGGTACGATTATTTTGTTTCGCTCCATGCACACTATATATAACCCATAATAGGAAAAAAAGAAATCACCCACGTCTATGGTATAAGAAAATATCCACATATTCTAATCTGAAGCATATTGGTTGACTCTAAAAAGCACACGTACAGATCTCAAAACTGTGAGAAACAAATATCCATTGTCCCGGACATACAGATTACGAAGTGACTTTAAGGCCACTAAAAATGCTGTCAACAGAACTATTATGTAATCCCAGCTTAACGATCACATTCCTTGTATGATAACAATTTACCGTCATCAGAAAGTGTCTTCAAGAGCGTCGTCCCGAGTACGTCTGTTATCTTTCTCAATTTTTTTTTTTTCTTTGTTACTAACGTGTCGTCAATGTGATGCGCCTATCTCAGGTGGGCCCTAGTACAAGGTGGCCTAATGGACGAGCTTCTCAAAATTAAGAATCAGATCCATTAAATTGAATATTTTATGTCATTGTGTCTAATATAAATGAAATAAGCCGAAGGCAAAACAAAACTAACTACTTACGTGATCCCGATTCACTCAAACAGAGACTTCATCCTGGGCCGATGCTCTTCTATAGACAAACATGTATAGCCATATAACCATAGTCAGACGAGAACGTCCCTCTGTTCTTACGGATATTTAAAATTTTATTGATTAAATTGTTAATAAAATATAAAATAAACAGAATATATCGATAAATCAGATAATACTGTATATATTACCAGTAGAGGGATTTTTTTGACTTTATAAATCCAAAATTTTGACCTAAAAATTGACTTTATTGACTTAAAAAATTCAAAATTTTGACTATTTTAACTATGAAAAATTTATCTAGAAAAAATTTTAATATTAAAAAACTAATCAAAAGCGTTATTAAATATAACTTATTAACTATAGAATAATGCAATTAAAAAAGTTTTCAGGTTGAAAATTTCGGTCTTTAGATAATAATTTTATTAATAAAAAATATTTTCTGAATAGACACAAGGATATTTATCAAACAGCTATGAGATATATGTTGTTTTTTCATTTTTAATAGAAAAACCTTATTAACAGAAAATCTAAATTTCAGATAATACGTAATTCAGTATAAATCGTTACTGAAATACAAATTTGAATAGGCTAGCTGCGTCTTCAACGCTGAAGTATATTTTCCCTGTCAACTTAAACAAATAATAAACCAATATTGACATAATCTAGTCGATAAATTGCTCAGTAGTTCATTTTAATGAATTACTTTCAAGCATCTTTTTATTAACATTCCATTTCTATTAAAATTATAGTTATTTTTAATTCAATAAAATTTTTGCAATAATATTTAACAATTTCAAGATAATTTTTCCTTCTGACCAGAATTATTTTGGGTAGATAGCCAATATCAATAAAATTTTCTGTTTTTATAAAAGAAATGTATTTGTGTATTCACACATATTTATATCGATTTCGTAGATCAAACCAACACTGTTTTTTAATTCCAGAAGAAGCACGTGGCATTGACAAACAAGATTTACAAATACTATTTTTTAAGCACTCCCGTGTTGCCATAAGCACGTGAAATGCCTAGGGTTTCGCTCGTGCAAAACACACACTTTATTTAAGTAAAGAACAGTAATTATAACTAATCGTAGATATCGTAAAGGGAGAACCAAGGAATGCTCTTCACTTCTTTTTTCTTTTTCTTGGGTGTATGTCCTACAAATACTATTAAAAATTAATTAAATGTAAAAAATAACAAAATGATTTTTTGTGTTTTATATCCATTAATTGGGCCGCACTTATGCTTGTCAAGGTCCGCCTGAGGGCCGCATGTTTGACATCTTTGCTTTAGTCAAAATATCGATAGATCCTATAATAATATGTTTATTCACAGAAGTGAATAAGAAGGTCATGGTCGGAAGTTCCGATATGGGGATTTCCTTCATTAATTCAATAAAGACTCAGACAGACCGCATTTTCGGGCTGAAGTCTCCGATTCTACAGAGGACTCCTTTTTTGCATTCAAACNTATCGATAGATCCTATAATAATATGTTTATTCACAGAAGTGAATAAGAAGGTCATGGTCGGAAGTTCCGATATGGGGATTTCCTTCATTAATTCAATAAAGATTCTGACAGACCGCATTTTCGGGCTGAAGTCTCCGATTCTACAGAGGACTCCTTTTTTGCATTCAAACTGATCGCCTTCAGAAAGTCTTGCGGTGAGTTAAGACCCATCGCTACGTATTCAGGCGCCTAATGGCGTTGATTGCTGTCAGATCAGCAAGCAAGACTCTAAGCCCCGAACTGACCCCTACACAACTTGAGGTTGGAGTTCCTCATGAATGCGAATCATTAATCAATTTAATCCGGAACTTTGCCAGTCCGCCTGACACTACGAATGGTATAATAGTCAAACGTGACATCCGTAATGCTTCAATAGCATCTGCAGAGATAGAATCATAGAAGCTAACGTCTCCAGGATCCCGGAAATTAGCAAGATAGTAAAATTTTCATATATGGTTCCCCATCCACGCTGATCTTTGGACAACACATCATCGATTCAAACACTGGAATCCAACAAGGTGACTGTCTTGGCCTCCTACTCTTTGCCTTAGGCATCGATTGTACAGCTTCAGCGATCAGAACCACAATGTACCTATGTACCTTGATGAGACCATTGGAGAGAATTGGAAAATTGTGGTGGCATATGTAGATATTTACACTTGCAGAACTTGAGTTGGAACAGAATCCGTCAAAATTTAAAATCATTTACATTGCTTGCGAAGATGACGACTTTAACCATTCTCTTATCTCAAGGTTGCCTCAGTCACCCGATTCGAAAAAAAGAAATTTTTTTTGGCTCTCCTCTATATGTATGGAGGGAGAAATATTTCAACTTTCCTTGAGAGAAAAATGCATCCGTTCAACTATTCACATCCAACTAAAACCTCGTGAAAGTTCAGGAAACACAAAACTCCATTACCTTCACGTGTTTATAATCACACCAATAATCCCACAAATGCTGTCGAGGAAACGTGATTATTTGCGAATGGATGAGAAGAGGGTCGCTGATCTGCAATAGCTGCCAGCAAGTCGGGCACTTTGCATACCAGTGTAAGGAAAGAAAAAAGTGTTTCCGATGTGCGGGACAACATGATATCTCAGACTACAATATGGATCCGGGATTAAAAACCAATTGTGTTAACTGCGGATCTTCCAAACACGGGGCCAGATATGGAGGATGCCCCTTGCTATTGGAAGCCAAACATAAACTTGATGTTTGCAACAACAAAAAGGAATCAAGGCAGAAGGACAAGACTAACATTGAAATCAATAAGGGAACTCCACTGAGAATAATCACCAAAACAGTGAAACCGACAAAGAGAATGACAATCGGCCCCCGAATTATTAACAATGAACCGGTTCGAAAGGCACGAGAATTGACTTGGCAAGCTCGAAGTGATATGCCAGAAAAGATCTCAAAAGAACTAGAAGATATAATTTCAAGGCTAAAAGAACTGAGCAAAATTTTTGGTGTGGATTTACGAAAGATGGTGGACCTGGCGATGGAGAGCCTAGGCCATCTAAAAAACAATTGAGAAGAGGTCTGAAGATAGTGCTGGTGAATGCCCGATCCTTGAGGAAGAGGCCATAATGATCTAGCATTACTTTTGACAACCACCAGGATTGACGTCCTGGTGGTCAACAAGCCCAAGATGAAAAGACCAACACTACTACGCTGGAAAGATTCAACTCTATAGAATAGCCGCGGCTGGCATTGGAACCACGTTGTTCTACAGCGATGACCTACGAACACGAAACCCGAAAATAATCACGGCCACACAATGCAAATTTGTGTTGATTGAGATACTCTACTGTGGCTCGTGGATACACGTTGGAGGAATGTATTCAAAGACATCAAGAAATCTTCTACACTGATGAAATAATTTTTTCGATAAAAATCGATATATCTAATTTGGTGGGTGACCTAAACGCCAAGAACATTAATTACGGATGCTTCAGAAATAACGCGGACGGACGAAAACTAGAAATCCTGGGTGAGAGAGCCGGATTCGAGATCATGACGTCGGAGGAGCCAAACCACTTCTCTCACCACGGAGGAGATATGCTTGATGTGTTCTTAATCTTACACTCGCTTTGCACCTATTTGGAGAGGCCGAGGATAATGTGGGACATCGGCAGTGACCACATTTTTCAGGAACTAGTTCAACACCTAACCCCAGACGACACGGAAGCAGTGTTCATGAGATATGTAGGACATGTCACGATTTGAATCGGAACACTAGCGAAATTACCTCACAAGGAACCTCCAAAGTTGGACGCAGGAACCTAAGTCACCGATTGAAATCGATAATATGGACCGAAATCTCGCAATCGTCATAGAGAGATATTTGCTACTATATACCAAAAGAAATTTTCGAATGCTAGCCGCAAAAAGAGTATTGACATTTCACTCATTACCTTGGAGTTGATCAAAGAAAGAAACCGTCTGAGAATCAAGATAAGAAGATGCGCTGACAGGATTGACCAAATGCCTCTGACCGATCGACTAAAGATAACCAAAAGAGTCATCGAAGAGGAAACAAGATTGGCTCTGGAGCGAAGATGGAGAATAGAGGCAAGCAAACTGGACACTAAAGATCCCTCTTTCTGGAGAATCTATAAAAAATTAACTTACCAGAAGTACAATGAAAAGAAGATTATCTTGAACAACCGGAAGGGGGCTCGCACTCTCCAAGAGAAGCCTCGGAAATCTTTAAAAGACAGCTAGACCATATCCAAGAAGTCAATCCATGTTGTTGATCTCATGTAAAGAGTTGGAGGCTTCACAAGAACTTTATAACTGCTCTCAGAACGATCTCAATTATGTTGAAATGAGAATCACACTAGAGGAGGTCGTGGTTACCTGTCATGAGTATGCAAAGCAAATGCTCCTGTCATGATCATGTTAGCATGAGGATGCTTAAAGAAGGCCCGGAGGCCTTGTTCTTTGTACTAAAGAACGTGTTTGTACTAAAGAACAACGCAAGCATTGACCACGGATATGTCCCAAGAAGCTGGAAAACCTATGTAGTTAAGATGATCCTGGAACCATGAAATTCAGGGAGGGACCCTCTCAACTATAGGCCTATCAGCCTCATTTGCTCGACCTCCAAGATCGCTGAGCGAATTGTCTTCAAGAGGCTGAACCGGCATGTAGAAGAGAGTAGCTACCTCCTCGTGGAACAATGTGGCTTCAGGCCCGGAAAATCTTGTACGGATTGCATCTAATCCGAATAAACAAAACTCTACGAAATGGTGAAGATCTTGACTCACTACGAGCAATGGCCCGGAACAGGGGAACATGGAAGAGGATGTGTGGGAGGATACTGGACGTGGCACAAGGGGAACTTAATTAATCTAATTAATTTTTGATTTCCCGGGAGTGCTTAAAAAAATTCTACCAACAACAAAGCCAGTTAATCTATTTTTACACGTAGAAAACGGAGGACACGAATATCTGAAATCTCCGTTTTGGTGGGCAGGTCTTTGCTCTAGTATTACCTTTATGACATTTTAGTGGGGATTGGTGAGATGGGTAACTTTCCTAATCTCAGTCAATTAGCTGCCCCAATTGTCGCATCCCTTGGTTCTGCCAGTCTTCTTTTTAGGTTATCCTGTAATTGTTTAATTAAAGCCTTATATTCGCCTCCTTCATATTCGGTGAACAATTGTCAAAACTAGCCAAGGTTGGAGTCCTACTTTGCATAACTGGATGCATTTACATCATATATTTCGGTCCCAAAGACTCGTTCACTTTATCAGAGGAGAACATACAGATCGCTTTGACGAGTCAACAGTTTATTGGGTACTGCATAGTATTTGTTGTTGTTTCTGGTGTCGTTTATCTCCTCAGTCCCTCATTTGGCCACAAAACGCCGATAATATACATTACAATTTGCTCACTATTCGGATCTCTGCTTGTCATTTTGTCAAAATCATTCGGTCTTCTGTTTCGCTCTACATTTTTATTGGATGCACTGTCAAGATCTTTGTTTTGATCAATTTGTGCTGCTATTGGTCCTACTCTGTGCCTACAAGTCAACTTTTTCAACAAGGCTTTGGATTCCTTCCCAACCTCATTGGTAACCTCCATATACTACGTGGAGTTTACTTGAGCAGTAACAACGGCCTCGTCAATTTCTTTTGGAGATTATAAACAGATGGATTTGCATGATATTGTCGGATCAGGATTCTCCTTCCTCATTGTCATCTCAGGTGTTGCGCTTATAGAGTTTAATAAAGGACAATGTGCTGGTGAACTTAATAAATGATTTTTTTCAATTAACACCCTGAAACAAACTATTATTCGTTATTCAAATTAAACAAGAAAATAATTATCTCTGTACATTTGGTAATTATGGACTCCCTGTGGTCTCTACTATGAAGTTGGCCGCGTGGCGCTATGTGGCTAGTTGTTTTCCTTCCCTTCGATGGTGTCATTGGATCCACCTTACTGAAACGAGTCAGGACCAAGGAGTTAGTTTGGTTACCATTGGTCTTAAAAATAATTTTAATTCAAGACTCAAAAGATCACGGTGGATCCAAATAACTAATCACGTGACCCCGACACGTTGCAGCAGAAGTGAAAAAAGTTGAACGCATCTCGTAAAAATAATTTTAACTTTTTATTCAATTGGGAACTAATCCCGCGGTCCTTGATATCAAAGATTCAAATTTATCTCATCTTAGCACCACGTACATCATCCTAGACTATAGATTTAAGAAAGCCAACACATTAGAGATCTTCACACAGAAAAATAATTTTTAAATTATAATTTTGAGAGGTCAGTGAAGCCAACTTTGTTAAGGATTCCGAGCTTTTTGTTGATTATCGGCCTAAAATAACCTAAACCCAAACCAGATAATCTCGTCTGCAGTCCCCAATCCAACCAAATATTCGACAAATACAGGTTTGATCTGTCCTATTCGGTGAACACGGTCCTCAGCCTGCACCAACATCCCAGGAGTCCAGGACAACTCAGCAAAAATCAAATTATTCGCACGTGTCAATGTAATTCCTGTACAGGCAGCCGTGAGAGAAAGCACAGCAACTCGACAGTTTTCATCATTTTGGAACTGATCAATACAATTATAGCGACTCAACGAACTGGTGGACCCATCAATGACAACGATCGAATACTAAAACTAAGAATACTCCAAACACACGTGAGTGAACGTCTGAGTGACTCAATCATGACCTTGTGGTGGGCAAATATTACCAGTTTGTGCACAATCTTTAATTTTTTGATAATATATTCACTATTTTATATACAACTGATCTACCAAACATGGAATATCTTCAATATCGTCATCTCACTGAAAAACTCTAACAGAGATCCCTTATCTTGATGCTTTGAGTAATTTTTCTGGGAGTCATTTTATGTTTAACTTTAAACTCCTTCTGAGATATTCCAACGTCTAAGTCCACTCTTAAGCGCTCCTTCATGGGGAGCTGGTCGATAATCTCAGCCTTAAGGCGTCTAAATTAGAATTTATGGACCACCTAATCATGAAGATGCTGTTGAGGATGACCCTGAGTTCAGTCTCGTTAGATAATCCACCAAAGTCATGTCCCCATGTAGTCAAAAGTAATAATAACTTCAAACCTTCTTCCCATTGCAGTACCGCATGCCAAACTCATAAAAGTTACTAAACAAATCTGGTCTCAAGACGTTCAGTTGGGCGTACAGTTCGCTCGGCTTGGAGAGGGCCGGGGTACCGCTGAGAAGGACGATGTATTTTGCCTGTCGGGACGCTTTCTGGACACATTTTGATCGAATACTCGACGTGTTCTTTATATTGTGAGACTCGTCGACCACAAGAATCCCAAAATTAGTGACCTCAGTTTTTCTCCCCAATATTTCGTAATTTATTATGATTATATCTGCCGAAGAGGCGTTCTTTTCGGTCCCGAGTTTGCAAGAGGCTGAAGGAAGGAGTTTCCTCACAAGCTACCACTGAAAATAGTCTCCAACCTCAAGCCATACGTGTTTCATAGAGGCAGGGCACACAACAAGAGAAGGCCAGTGTGCTTTGTAGTGGAGTAGGATGTCGACTGTCTGGAAAGTCTTGCCGAGTCCCATTTCATCAGAAATAAGCAGTCTTCCACCCCTGTTACCAAATTCCCTGGCAAAAAGTAAAACAAAAACAACTTCACAGACTCTCTCTGAAAAGGCATCAGTTGTGAGTAAAGGGGACATTCAGGAGTGCAAGGAAAAGAAGTCCCGGACTTGTTGATCAACTCTTCGACTATTTTGATAGGAATTCCCTCCACAAGACACTCAGATTTCAAATTGCTGTCTATTTGTCACAAATTTGGGCAACATATCGTCTTGTAGTGCTGAATCGAGAATGTCCAGCATTTTGTAAAAGCATCTATAGTAATAGTGTAAGAAAACTGTATCTCTTATGCGGCTGAGACTTGAGTAGCTCTATTACGTGAGGATTATACTCGAAATCAGCCTTGAATGAGTCCTCGGACCATAGAGACAGCAATATATGAGTTTTTGAAAGATCACATTTAACAATGATATGGTTCTGAGGATATTTGTCTGGTGTGCTCATACTAAAAGTGGTAGTCTTTGTGATATTCAGGTGTTGACGTTTGGCATGTAACCTCTCCAATGCTTTGAGTCTGTTCGACTCACTTCTTTGTTTCTGTTCATCATTGAGTCCTGAAGGGAACATATAACCCGCACTTTAAATTTTTTTTATAATTTTATTTTTAATTTATTTAATTAGATTATTTAAATTAACTGTTTTTTATTTTAAATTTTGGGCGGAATTTCTTGTTCAAATTTACCAGAATCTTTGTTGGCCCTGTGTGAGTACCCACAATTTTCTGGTAACATTCGACAGACTGACAACGCTTACAAACTATGAAAAGCAAACCCTCACAAAGGACTTACAGAACTAAATGTTAGGTGGGCGTAGTAAAGAAACCCAGAACTATGTTGGGAGTTTTGCCTAGACCTGAGGATAAGTGGGTTTCGACATTCTAACCATGACAAGCAAACCCTCACAAAGGACAAAAAGAACTCGACATGATTATGAACAGAACTAATGTTAGGTGGGCGTAGTAAAGAAACCCAGACTATCTTTTCATTTGTAAAAAAACGTTACGTTTGTGAGAAGAGAACGGGGAACCCACAAGTTTCCTGTGCTGAATGAAACTATTGCTGGTTTATAATTTCATAATCATGTCGAGTTTTTTTGCTCATCTGGACCATGACATTGCTACTTGTTTATTTTAGTTGATATACTCTTTAAGGTTTTCCCACACCAATGAGAGAGTGCCATGTTTACTCACGATTATCTTGAGTCTTTGCCAAGCGTTTTTCCGCCTTTTACGTGGAAAATTTCCTTAGCTATTTCATTTTTTGGTATACTCTTTAAGGTTTTCCCACATCAATGAGAGAGTGCCATGTTTACTCACGATTATCTTGAGTCTTTGCCAAGCGTTTTTCCGCCTTTTACGTGGAAAATTTCCTTAGCTATATTATTTTTAGAGCTCGGGTTCGGAGACTCTTAGACTGTTATTCTCTTTAATTTAGCAGTTTTGGATCAATCAACTTCGTAGGAGACTTTCTTATAGACGTTTTCATTTTGACTTGAATTATCCGGTCAAATGGGAGATTGTATTATTGATGGATTGAAAGGATTCCACGTTTTATAATACCATTTTATTGTCGATGAAAGAAACGAATTTCCTCTAGTCGATACTTTTACTGAAATAAGTATTGGGTTGTGGTCACTCCTCAAGTCTTAAAGCACAGACCATTTCACGAGAAGAGCGATACTACTTGAAGCAAGCATAAAATCGGGAAAAGAAATACTGTCCTTTTCTCTACTCTGGTTTCATCTTCATTACTTGATTGTTTAAGATTAATGGGTCTCCAGACTTGATATTAAAAGTTTACCTCTCTTATCTGCCAATTGTTTCTTGAATCAGGTTTGTTGCTTAGCGTTAGAGTCACCACCTATTAATACGTTTTTGGATTTTCAGAGTTCTGTCAGGATAGAGTAAAGTCCATCCGGCATTGCAAACGGTTACAATCGATTACTCCAAAGCATTCAATTTTGGGTAGTATGTCGGCTAATGTGTTGACTAATTGTAGGAGATTACCTTCTTGACACCTCATCAAGGGTGATGAGTCCTCCTCCGGTACCGGACGGGTGAATGACGTCATAACCAGATTAGTTGGGGGATGAGGAGAGTGCGTAAATTTTGTTTCTTATAGAAGGCAAAAGTCAGTTTTTATGTTTAGAATTAAAAAATGAATTAATTTTCAATTAACTTTTCTTTTACACTGTTGATGTTCAATTTTGTGAGGTTTAATACTTTATTGATACCAAAATTTCGTCATTACATCCCCAGTAAGGATCAAGAAACATTTCGCCAAGTCAAGATAAAAGGAGGAGGAGAATTGTATCGATTAGTAAAGGTAACGAGTTCTTTTTTCGATCACGCAGTTGGGGCCATCATAAAAGGCTAACCACATTTTATATAATTTTTATACCAATTCACATATGCACTTTCGAAAATCTGGAGGTACTAACTGATTGCCCAATTTTGAAGACTAGAAAATTTTCTACCGCCTTAAAGTGCTGGAGAGTCTTGTTCTACTGTTAGAGCAGGTCGATCTACTAAGACTCGATAGTTAACCAATTTATGGCTATTAAAATTCTTTGGGACGACGCATAAGAGCTCTTTATATTCAAGATCACGTTTATTTTCTAATAGGTCCCAGAAGAATTCCCCTGTCTCCTGTTCTATATAATTTGTTTGTGCATGATACAATCAAAAATCACAATACTTCTATCTTATGCAGACGATCTCATTATTGCCGTTTTTTGAACCTCAGTGGCTGTCACGGTGTCCAATCACGTCTCAATCGGATTATCCGACAATAGGTTCAATTTTTTTACTAAGAGACATATTCAGAGTGAATTTTAATTATTTATTTTAAAAAAAAATTGGAGTTTTTCCCATCCTATTTACATGATGCCGGAAGATCATCGGCGTATTGCCTATGCTGGAAATAGTTAGATAATTTCCTTTCAATCGGTCCGACTGACAGATATCTTAGCAAAATAATTCTCACAATTCAAGTGCGTTACTCCAATATCTTTCTCATCTGTTTAAATTAGAAACCAGGTCCCACATACAAAAAACAATGCACTTTCCGTGGAGCCATATCAGTTATCGCTCCCCTCAGGCAGAACACACACTTTATTTTAAGCAAAGAACAGTTATCAGTTATCATAGCCAATTGATGAAGGAGAATCAAGGAAAGCTCTTCACTTTCTTGTTTTCTTTTTCTTGGGTGTATGTCCTATATAGACGATCCGGTTCCGCAGTGAAATGTTTACTGATGACGGCGTCACTCGTCAAGCCAAAACATATTGATGCGTGGAACCTTCAACCGAATCTACAGTATCGGGATTCGAACTAGCGACCTTAAGGCCTCTTGCCCGTCAACCGTTACACTGAGCCACATATGACTTGACAATAGTCCTCTGATGTGAATGGGAAGGTTTATAAACCTAAAGGAATTTTACTTAACATATCTGATGAAACTCCAGAGAAAACGCCTTCCACAACATAATGGAAGTATATAAAGAGGCTAAAGATGTTTTCTCTAGACCCAGAAATATGAAAAACTCCCGAGGAAGAATAATATATTTATTCACGAATTAAAACACATGGGACCTCTTATTACATAAACACTAACTCAAATTGTCAAAACAAGATTTACTGCAGAAAATATACCTCATCAACCACATTTTGAAGCGAAGCAAATCTCCCGCCAACTCCTTCTTCTGTCGACCAGTCGCTAGCATCTGTGCTATACTGTCTCAACTAGAGACAGCTTCAAGATTTCCTTCGCATTCTTCGCTAGCTTCTCTCCCTTCAAGCTTCTCTAAAAAGAAGTCTTACTGATCATAAGCATAGATTGATTACTCTTTATATCAGTTCATTACAAACCCGTGGGATTGAGAACTTCATCAGAATCCTATTACTGACACTTGCTACGCAGTTATAGAAAACGTTAAATGTTCTTCCTGTCATGGATCAACTGAGAGAATGACAGCAAGATTTACTTAAAATTGTAAAATCTCCAGAGTATCTTCTCGAAATGGAAGATCATACTTGGGGTCATAGATTCTCCTTTATGCAATCAAGGATTCTAAAACAAGCCGTAAGAAGAAGTGTACGTGTCAGAGGGATCACTTATACTATAACTCTTATTTTTTGTGTTTTCGGTAGTTAATAAGTTGATCACTGATTCCTTTTTTGATTTCCTGTTTGATGACTAACCAAATTCAATGACTGTGATGGGAGAAAACATCAAATACAGGAAAACATCTAGAATCCGCCATCAAATATTAACTTTAATAAACTTATCTAATCCTCCACTCTTCTAAAAAATTGACGTTTTATTAATTTTACTTTCCTGAGTTGACAATCTTGACAATAAGCTTTTATATCAAAGAATATCTAAACACTGAAGTAATATTCAGCTGTTTTTTTGTTTTTAGATTTTCTCTAATTTTTTAGAATTAGCAGATGTATATTTTTTGCTATACTGTCTGTTGTCAATAAACGGTTCCTTCTTGCTTAGTTTTTTAGATTTGTGATAATTCCAAATCTCGTCTGAATTAATCAGGTGGCTTTTTCACCAGAAGGTTCGATGAACTTGATTAAAGGTTCTTCTTATTTATTGTCCCTGAAGTTAAGCAACGAATCAAATGAATATTCTTGGGGAACAAAATAGGAAGTTTGATTTTTTACTCGCCATCGAACTCAGGTAATGTAAAAAATAAGCCTAAAAATAAATAATTAAATTTAAAGGATCTTAAGTCTATTCTTCGTTTGGACACCCCTTAAATCGAACATGTCAATGTGTACAAGTATTTTTACCATATCGTCAATAATCTGTCCATACCCTGTTTCTTCAGCTTAATTCCAGCTTATCTGTGCTGCGAGATAAGAAATAGTCAAAAAACCGATAAACAAATTAATAGTAAGAATCAAATTGTCGTGATAACTATGAGGAGTTGACTGTCAAAAACACTAGAAAACTATAAATTTTTAAGATAAACGGAAAATGGTGAGAATTCGACAAGAAAGATAAGTTTATTTATTGTTTAACTCACGACCTAATAAATACTAGAAATACAATTAATCCACTTTATTTAACCAACAATAAAAAGTTAATATTTAATAATCAGAACCTTCCTCGCCTGCCTGTTCACAACCTCCTCAGGCAGGTTCAATTGTGGTTGTTGAAACAACTCCGAGAGCGCCTTGTCCAATTGAACCCTCTGCCCATATAGCATCGCCGGCTCTGCCTCCTATACTCCAGTGTCAGGCTCTCTAGGGTCCGCTTTAATACAGTTGACTGTAGATAAAACTGAAGCTTTCTATCTACCCTTAACTGCTTCAGATAACCCTTGTGGTACTTTGTTGCAATTCCTTACCACGTCATTACTATTGGAATAACGAGGACCTTGCAACCAAACATTTCCTCATTTCGCTTGCAAGCAAGTCATACTTCCTTTTTTCTTCACCTCCACAGTCTGCAACGGTCTAGAGACGTAATACCAACTTCTATGATAAGGATTTGGCCAGACTCCTTATCGTGTACGACAATGTCCGATTTATTGTGCTTGATTAGCACCGAAATGCGGATAACACTGTCTACCTTAAATTGGACCCTGGTGTTCTCTACTACAGATTGCACCTTCTGAGTCCGCAACTTTCTGATGTGGAGAATACCATACTTATTGCATAGTAAAAGATGAAGACTCCTTACTACCTCGTTATGCTTTCACACATAGTCGTGGCAGATCATAGATCCGCACCGAGTGGCTAAATGATCAACCGACATGCTCCTTGACTTACAGTGGGGACATGTATTTGTTAATCGACCCCAAAAAATATTGCGGTCTTCCATATACGTGTACAGCGCCTCCGATCTAGGTGAGTTGTCACCGTATTTTAGCCATATTGTCGACGACTTAAGGTCGAAATGTGGGTTGTCCATTAATTTATTTAATTTATTAACCCCGAATACACCGAGAAAGAAGTTAAAGTAAACAACTAATTAAATGTATCCAGTTTCCACTTCTACAGAAACAGAGTCCATCGGGAATCAGCATAAAAGGTAGGACGTCCATTACATGCATTTGTGGAAACCCCTCCAGTGGAGTGGGGGAGAGCAAATGATCCTTTTTTGTGCCGGCCTGGCACTGGGCGCCACTCTAATAGGAAGAGAGAGGAGGAATAGACAAGCAAACACAAAACTTCAACAAATTAACCACGCAGCACCACATGGCGCCACGCGGCTTATTAAAATATCTGAAGAGGACCTTATGAATGCTTTTTAAGTTGATCTTTTCCATCAAATTATTATATTGTAATTCGATCAACGCCTTCACATTTACAAGCCCACCATCATCAACACAATCTTTAGCAGACAAAAAAGGTCTGATAGTGCCTAGGTGAATTGCTCGTGATTTCTGGTCGTTATTATGGCGTGTTTCATACTAGACAGACTAACCCAGTTATCAGGGTGTCGTGCATTCGCATTAGGATACGCTCACTTAGTTGGACTATTCCACACAGTCCACGGATGTATTCATCATGGTGGAAATATAGTCAGCACAAGGATATGGTTTTCTCTGAGTACTTCATGGATCATAACATCCATCTCATCATACTCTTTGGGCTCAAACTCCACAACACCTATGTAGTAGTTTAGCAGCGAAACAGCATACTCATTTAATGATAGGGACAAATTCCTTGCATTTAGAGACGTCTTACATAACAACGCTGCTCTTCTACGAATGCCTTCAGTAATTTGTCGCTTTGTCTCAGGCATTATAAGGGACTTTGGAGTTTCGGTAACATCCAGATACTTATATCCTTTGTGTTCCTCTAGGACTCTTACTAACTCGCTACATACTTGCTCGATGTTCCGACCGTGGCTCCATACATTTTCTATGACGGGGGGTATTTTATTCTTCCTTCTCTGAAATCGCCTTCAGTTGAATCTACGATAGATTCAAATGTTCTGGGGACAATTTTTCTATCCGTATATTTTTCCAGTAAATTGATTGCTTTTGACCTCTTGAATTTTTATTAGGTTAGTTGCCGCCAGGTTAGATCCCCACGCAGCACATGCATAGCCTATTGTTGGCTCGATATACTCCTTGTAGAGGGTCCAGACACCTGGCGGATAAATTCCTCAACAGTTCCAAAGGAAGGCTTTTACAAAATTGATCTTCTTTGCACAGGTTGATATGATAGATTCCACGGACTGAGAAGAAAGGAGAGTATCAAAAGTTACTTCTAGTATCTTCTGCGATTTCTTTTGTGGTGTAGGTACTTCATTAACGTGACATCAATTGTTTGCGTTCCCATCTTTCTATTCTTAGTGAATTGAGTGACAGCTTACTTTCCGGAACATGCATTTAATCGATTTTCGCACAACCATCCATATTTGTTATTTAGTATTCCTTATAGTCTTTCTTTAGTATGACATTTACGTCCCTAGATGCGACAATTATGTCATCGGCATATGTGGTCTACCAATTCAAAAGGAATTGGAAACGCCCAGGAGGCACCTAATGCCAACCGAAAAAGGACCGATAGACTTTATCCTCCTGGGGACATTCTCGTCCCCGGGCGATGCATTTTGCGGAAAATCGAACACAAGTTTTATGTTTTTTAATACTAGGAAAATAAAAAAAATAATATTAGCAATTTCGTGAGAGCCATAATGATATCTCCAGCACCTACGTGTGGCAGGATACACACTTTATCTAAAATGAAGAACAGTAATCGTTGAGAGGGGCAGAGAATGTTTTTAACTCCTTTTTTGTAACGTGTGAGTCTCTGTAGACAATCCGGTTCCACAGTGAGGTATGTACTCACAAAATCAAAAAGCATCGGTTATCCGCTTATCACAAAAAAACAAGAACTACATAACACACTTTTGTGGGCTCGACTGAGGAGCACAGAGGCAAATTGAGAGTTCTGCAGAGACATCAGGATCACAGTTATGTAGTCCTTGTTTTCACTTGTAATTTCCTGAATAAATTCACTTACCACAGATATAAAAAGTTGAATAAATTAAGGCGAAAAAAGAACATATAAATTATCAAGATCATATATCAACACTATTATCACAAGCAGAAAAGAATTCTGTGCTGCAATCCAAATTACTGACGAAAGACTGGTCATTATCATCACACAGAGAAGATACAATGACAGACACAGGCATTTCTAGCATTTGGGGAGACAAATTCACCCCCATTCTATCCACACATCTCCCTACAAGTTTTCTCAACTCCCCATTCTCATGAAGTATCTGATTGATTCTCTCATTCACAGACCCCCATGAAATCTTGGTAATCTTCTCATTCTCCCCCGACCACGTGACATCCTCAGAAATAGGCCTGACCTTTCCCCACTGTTTCCTAGAAGGTTCGATCCCCCGATTACTCTTTTTAGCTAAGATAACCTTGAAGCCATACAAGGGAAAGTAATTCCGTTCCTATTCGATATGATCTTGTCCATTCGGTCCTTCATATTCTTGATCTCGATCTCCTTCTTCCTGGAGTCATGTTTGTGAAGAGAAAGCGACTGGGAAAATATCCCCTCCATCTTCGCTCTCTATAATAATCTAAGGATGTGCCTCATCGCGCTCACTACTCAGTTTCCGTTCTAATTCCCCCACTTTCCCCTCCAGAAGCTTACTGCTCGTCTGGTGAGAGACCAGCTCCTTACGCAAAGCTTCCCCCTCATCCTTCAGACGATATATCACGGAATTGGCATGTTTAAG
Source organism: Dicyema japonicum (assembly GCA_011109175.1). Classification (NCBI taxonomy): domain Eukaryota; kingdom Metazoa; phylum Dicyemida; class Rhombozoa; family Dicyemidae; genus Dicyema; species Dicyema japonicum. The sequence goes on along the minus strand of RDEW01000046.1, from coordinate 29,733 downwards.
GTCTGACTCCAGTCGAGGGACCAAACTGAGAAAAATAGGTAATGAAATTACTCTTTGATGTTGTTTGAGTCGCTTCGTTGTCTCCCAATCCAGCCACAAATGAGAGTTACGTTGGCTATCAATGCAGATGGGTTGATAGTGTTGTCAGGATTCATTATTGAGGATAGGGAGGACGACGTAAAGAACTAAAACTAATATTGAAACCAACACTGTTTAGGCTCATTAGATCTCTTACCATTGATGAAGTTAATGAGATTACAACATCGGGATTATCCATTTTTATTTATTTATTTTGTCCATTTTTAATTTTTTATTTAAGATTATTCAATAATAAATAATTATAAATTGATTTGTGAATAAATTTTAATTTAATTATTCTTTACCTATTTGGGTGGTTTCAAATGTTTTCGCTCGAGTCTAGATTAGCTGTGTGTTTGATTCCTACATCGCTATATATCTGGTCGAAAGATTCCGTTCTGCTTTTTACTTCAGCAGTTCTTTAGAGGAGTCATGAGATTCATGTAACTCAGATCTCTTAACTTCTTTCCGGTATATCTGAACTTAGAGGATGATAAACTACTATTAACATTGAAGCTTATATAGTTTAATTAAAAAATAAATCTTTTAATTGAATTCAGAGAATATTCATTGGCCTTCCCTGAGAGGGAAGGACTAACCTATGGAAAGACATCCCACGATCATTCATCTAAGTAATTTATTTTAAATTAGAGATACTATTAATCATTTTTTAAAGTCACTGGGGTTCATAATTTCAAATTTCTTAGTGAATAATCACGCTTGTAACATATTTAATTTCATCTCAATTTACCAAAAACTATTTGATTTTTTAATTTGATTTAAAAATCTCTAATCTTGTTAGTTGGAGATTATTATTACCTCCTGGATCACTGGATCAAAGAAAAATTCTCATCTAACTAAGTGATCCCAGACCGACAAAAGAGAGGACGAGTCCGGTGGGGTCGAGAACCCTGTACAGCTTTTCTCATTGGACATAGCATGGGCTAAAAATTTTTGTATGATTGTAGATATTTCGATAGTGTATAGAATAGAGGGCAGCTCGGTAAACTAGCCTCCTTTAAGAGTTTCCGTTGTAATTCGATTAAGAAATTTTCAATGGGCTGGATTTTGTAATCTGGTCCAATTTCGGTCTCCTCGATTGCGGATAGTTTCAATGAAAAGGATCGTGAAATCTGCATTGCTCACAAAGGACTTGCATGCGTCATCGTGGGTCGGATAAATTGTTCATAAATCGTGACAAGGCAACCAGTTTGGTCTCTAAGCGTTTTTGAGAGGTCTTTTAAATTTCTCATTTTCCTCAGAGAAGTTACTATGTTCTCAATATGTCGGATAAAAATGAGTCCCTGATCAAAGGTGACTCCCAGAATCTTCGGTGTTTTGCTAATAGGAATAGCCTCGTTCTTCATAAAGATTTTTGGTTCGACACAGAGCTGTCTTTTGTAAGTGGTAAACAGCGTGACAGAGGACTTTGTTGCTGATGCGTCGAGTCTCCGCTTTGAGAGCCATAGTTCCAGCTTTTCAAGCGTTTGTTGAGCGGACTGAGTCGCTGATTGAATGGTTCTGTCCTTGGAGGCAAGAATGATATCGTCGACATAGGAGAGGATTAGGCAGTTTTATTACAATTTCTTTTTTTTGTCCTGCTCCGCCTTAGATTTCTGCATCAAATCAACAAACCTGACGATTCCCTGGGACATCGTTTTGGTAGTTACTTTCAGTTAGCCATAGGTTTCTTTCACTCGAAGAGACTGAATAATGAGGCAATTCCAGTTACCCGCGTTGTAGAAGCAGAGACCTTTCAATATCACACTCAAGGCCATCCATAAAATCTGAATGGGAAGTAAAAAAATCCAGTTCTCGAAGATTGATCTGTAGGAAGAGGGGTCATTTTCGGATTTTCCTGGTTTCAAGATCGGTTTGATGTATGATCTCTTCCAGACATCCGGAATAATGTTAATATTTATTGACATTGTGAATATGTAAGCAATTAAATCTAAAGCAAGAAGTTCTATATGCTTTAGTTCCGTTGTAGAAATATTGTCTGGACCTCGGGTTTTTAAGTTTCGGGTCTTTGATATTGCCCACTAGACGTCCTTCGCCGTAAATATGGTCCACATGTATGATCCTTTCAGTTTTATTCTGTTTAAGAGTACTTGGTGTTCTTTGGAGTAATTTTTATGAGCTATGTAATCATAGTATTTCATTAACGTGTTTGGTTGTAATGATATCCAATTTTGCAGTTCATCAGAAGACCTTTTGATAGACTTGATTTTGTTCCAGACCTTTTATACTGTACTTTTGTAATTTATCAAAGTGAGTGACCTTCTATAATTTGATCTTGTTTTTATTTGTAAAATGATCGGATTATGAGCATTCATAGTTTCGTATTTCACGCTCCATGAAATTGAAGAAGCCAGAAAGGGAGACGCGATTGAAACGTGAGGGGATGATGGTTTATCATTTTGTCTTGAGGGGGTTCTTTTGTGACAGTTAGGGTCGTTTAGGATGCAAAAGGTTCCCAATTCTTCGATTAGCACGTCTCCCCGCCTGTTTGACGTCTGACCATCAGCCAGAGCAGGTATTTTGCATTTAGGTCACCGCAAATAAGAACGTTCTTTAGTGAGCTGATCGACGAAAGTTTTGGGCAAGTGGCTGATGATAAAGGAAGTAGATATGAATTGATCAGAGTAAGACGTAACCTTGGGAGTTGGATTTTTGTAGCCAGAATTTTGATACTTTCATGATTTTGGAGGCGGTTGTAAACGTATTTGGTGATATCTTCATAAGGGATCCCGTTTCGTAAGATAGTTAGTAAGCCTCCCCCAAATTTTCCACATCTATCTCTGCGGATAACTGAGCATCCAGGAAATTTTGGAGTTGTGTTCGCACTTCTGAGTTTGAATTCCTGTAATAGAAGGACATCAATTCTATATTTCTCCATAAGGTTTCTGAGTTCGAAAATCTTACATTTGATCCCGTTTATACTTATTTGCAAGATCTTTAGGGGTCCGTGGTTCGATTCGACGTCCCCACACAGAGACAGTCCGTCCTTGTCAATCCACCTTGTAAAATAGGGGCAGTGTAACTCTTTTCTTTAAAATGTCTCCAGTTTGGCGAGTTACGTGACGTTCAACCAACCATAAACGTGTTTCAATTTTTGTTTGGTGGAGAATATACATTTTATTTAATTATAATTGAAAATAATTTTAAATGGTGATTTTAATAAAAAATTCAAAATATTTTGTTTTGTGGTGAGAGTATTGTGAGTTATAAATGCGGTTTTTCCCTTCATTTTCATTCACAAAAGAATTAGTCCGCTTTGCTGCAAATCGCGGAATTCAATGTAAACGCCGTCCAAGAAAAAATCGTGGAGTAAAAGTATTGGAAGGACAATTCGTTTTGAAGCACTCAGTACTCGTAACACAAGGGAGAGGACTGGACTGGTACCCCGGACTAAATGTTACCACGTGCTATTCAAATTAGGTTCATTTGAATAGAAGAACATCTGCGTTATCTGCGATGACTGATGGACGTGTTCTATTTTCATGTGAGCAGCTAAAACCATTGGAAGACAGTCCTCTCTACGAGCCTGTCATTTCTGGACTGAAGATATTCAAAACATTCGTCCACGTGTACCCTGAAGAGCAGCATCGACGATTTGTTCTTAAAGAAACAATATGATTGATTTAATATTATTACCTTTGTTTACTTTATTTACAACTTTTCTCTGCAAATTAATATTTAATTTACATCATCACTTTTACCCTTATTTTGATAAAACAGGTCTTCGACCTCATCTAATTTGGAGATCGGTTCCTGATTCTTATTATTGAATTCGTGTCTAAAGGATTTTTTTAGATTGAGTTAGAAAAAAAACTAAACTAATAACTAATTAATTGACAACCTTCTTTTCCATTCAAAGTCTCCTCAAGGATTTCTTTATTAAAACCAAGTGTAAATAATCAATTCATTAATTTGATTTCCCACACAAGTACATACGTTTTTATCTCCAATTATAGTTATGAAGTCATCCGTGTTGGTGCATCAAACTGTACTTTATTTTCATAACTGAATCTTGAAGCATTCATTCCAGAATGATTGGCCGATGGCTGTCAGATTGTGATATATTTTTTGTGATATCTGCACAAAAGTCCAGATATTTTGACGTTGTTTATGACCCAAAGAAGCTATCATCTTTTACGATGTTTTGTCTATGATTTTTTTACATTGAATTTAGTTTTAGCATATTAGTTAAATAGTCAACGTGTCCTTCCTATGGCATCAAGACTGATCATTCTTGCCTACAAGAGGTTGAATTTTTAATTAAAAGTAGGTTGAAGGAAAAGGAGGTCAAAGTGAGGAGATCTTAAGTGTTGGATATCTCGCCACAAAAAAATCAAAATTATTATAAAGGCAGACTGAACATCAATAAGGAAACATGAGAGAAGGTATAACGCACATGCAGGTAATCAGGTTGAAGTTCTAAATTATGGGGGACAAATAGATAGTAGGAATTTGATCCGGTAATATAGAACAAGCTAAACTCTGAGTTCATAAAAACCAGCAAAAGAATGAACGAATGCTTCGGGGGAGTAAGAATATGAGATAACACCAATCAGACTAATTTTACTTTTATTTAATCAAAAGTTACTCTTTTTAGCCGGGTGGAATAGTGGTTCGGTGTCAGGCTAAAGTGACTTAGGTTACGGGTTCGATTCTCGCTGCTATTCACCTGGTGTAAGGTTCCACGCATCTACGATGCTAAAAGGGTTTGACGAGTGGGCCGGATATTCACTGCGGAACTGGATTGTCTAGAAAGGACCCACACACAAGAAAAAAAAGTGAAGATCATTTTTTGGTTCTACGATTAGTTAAAATTAACTGTTCTTTACTTAGATAAAGTGTGTGTCCTGCCTATGCGGAGCTATAAATATTATGGCTCTCGTGAAAAGACTGTTATTGTTATTACTCTTTTTAGTCAAGTCTACAATTCACTTGAGAAGCTTGCTAACTTTAATATTGAAAAAATATTCTTGTGACCATCTCATTGAGAAATTTGAGATTTTACAGAAGAATATCTTTTTTAAGATTACACGAATCTTATCTCTTATCACTTAATTCCTTTGTCGCCTAGAAATGAAGGAGACATTGTTTTTTTCATTCTAAGTCAAAATGACATTTCTACACATTTGATAGCTCCTTTGACTTTGTCCCCAAATTGGTGGCGTCGACCTTGACTTTGGCCAAATTTTTCTGTTACTTGCAACTCTTTTTTTACTTCCTNTTACAGAAAAATATCTTTTTTAAGATTACACGAATCTTAGATCTTATCACTTAATTCCTTTGTCGCCTAGAAATGAAGGAGACATTGTTTTTTTATATAAAAAAAATGACATTTCTACACATTTGATAGCTCCTTTGACTTTGTCCCCAAATTGGTGGGGTCGACCTTGACTTTGGCCAAATTTTTCTATGTTACTTGCAACTCCTTTTTACTTCCTCCAAGCGCGTATGTAAAATTATCGATTTTTATATATAATGTTCTAACATGATGAGACTATAAACTCTCAATTTATCGACTTGTTTTTGCATCGAATCGTTTTTCTCAGTTCTTGAAGTTCGTTCTCGGATGTTTTCAATTCGTTTTTTTGAGAAGCTAAATACCATGAAAGTAGACCAGGCTGGAATGTTTTCCATGAGGTATGAACATAATTGTACATCGATGGGTTGAATGTAAAATAATCCTCAATAATTGTATCACGTCCTATCGTGTTGAAGGCGTTTTTGATATCAATTTTGAAGATTACACGAAAAATATTCTCGCTCGTTTTAGTAAATTTACGGACAGCATGAACTGCTGCTTCACATCCCCAGGAGTGCCGACCCCTATTTGGGTTGGTTTTATATTGTATATTTTCTTTAAAAAAAGTCAATTATTTGACGGATGGTTCAATAGCTGTTACTCCTGACAACTACCATAAAAATCCTTTGGAGCAACCATTTGGTTTCCTGACGCTCATTACTAACTTTTGAAATCATTTACCCAAGCGATCTTAGAAAAGGGACCGTTTGGACCCGAAGGCTTTACTCATCTCTACAAAAACGGGCTGTATATGGAATCTTGTGGAGAGGTTGTCGTATTTTTTTATCTTGAAATTCTCGTAAGTTCGAGCAATTTCCCTTTTAGTAAAATTATAAATAATTTTGTATGCTTAATGGTGTTGATTTTTAACACGAAAGACTTATGAAAGTTTCTTTTAGAATTCCTTTAGAACTCGGTTGAAGTATCTTTTTTAAGAGTCAATCGGGATTTCTCCTAGGTAACTCCTTCTCCTAATGAGTTTCCTGGTTCTTCACTGAAACACAGAAATGATTATAAATTTGTGACCTCTCTGCTTATCCACTTTGGTCGATTCAGTCATAAAATTCAATTACCTGACTATTCAGTTCTATGTTCGTCGACAGTAAAGTCGTTTAAGATCACTCGAATGTAGGAAATGCTCAGTACAAACAGTGGTCGAAGAGTTCAAAAGTAAACACGTTACGAAAAACAAACATCAGCCAGCTACATGCTGGTGAGAGTTTTACCTAATTCACTTCCAATTTATCTGTTCCGTGGAAAAGAAGATTTTTCGAGTGATCCTTAAGAAAAGTTCACGAGGCACATTCATGCACACTGACCTCGTTAAGATAGTAGTTGTTAAATGTAGCTGATTACTCTTTTGCTGTCACTACGACGAGAATATTCTTTCAAATCACTAGTTTTCGTCCGATCTCTTCATTTAATTAGTTGTCAAAGAAGATAACATAATCGAGGATTTTCGCCTTAGTCTTATTTCTGGATGACTCAATTAAACATATTTGGTATTGCGGACAATTTTGTTAAACTAAATAAACGGAAAAAGGAATCAAAATCAACTGATAATGGCTTCCCCCCATATTTTCTCATGAAAACCAGTAATGTAGAAGATGGGAAAAGCTTGCAGATATGTTGGAACTCGTCTGGATCTCGTTAAAGTTAGGTTGATGTTACCATGATCTGGAATTTTTCATTTCACCGGACAGTTAGATGATCCCACTTCACCCCAAATATTTTACGTTTGTGGTCCTCATTGTATCTAGCATTGTCCGGAAGCGCCTTCTTTCGCGCTTTTGCAGGAAATCGATTGTGGAAGAAAACCTCTGAGCACCGACTTTCTTTTTTCTGGAACAGGAATATGAGAAGTGAGTTTCTGTTTTCTTTACAAAAGTGAAGGAATCCCGTTCCACATCTATAGTAGATAATCTATTAATAAACTTGTACTGCCCTATATACCGAGAGTTGAGCTGTATAGTAAATCACTACAGTTGTTTTTATATAATGGTGGATATTACTTATCCTAACATTCAAATACCCTTATTGAATTTTGATTAACTACTTTTATTTTTTTGATTTCTTTTTGAAATTCGAAAAGTACCTTCAGACTCTATTACTTCCATCCATTCAACCAAATTTTTTTCAAGTTTTGGAAACTTGGTTTATGTGGAGCTTTAAAAGACAGTTGACAATTTTTTGAATGTTTCAAAATAGTTTCCTTCTTCAGTAAAAAATATTTATTGTTTTTTTCGATTGTGGAGCTTTAAAAGACAGTTGACAATTTTTTGAATGTTTCAAAATAGTTTCCTTCTTCAGTAAAAAATATTTATTGTTTTTTTCGATATTGTCTTTCGAAACATATTTGAGAATCTATCAGCTAACTGGATTTCTACACGATCAGGAGAACCCTGTGAGAGCTGCTGGTTATTTAAGCGAATCTCGTACATATACATTCTTTGGCGAGCAATGCGAAAGTCAAATCACGTTCACATATGCATTCTTTGTCGAAAAATGCGAAAGTCAAAGACATAATATTATCACTAGATCATACATAGAATGTACTATCATTTTACACATGTAGCTTGTGATGGATATCCCCCAAGTTCTCCCAATTACAACTAAACTGGATTCAAATCCGAATCCTATGTGACTAGACGATTCTTTTATTTAAAACCTTAGGTTTTTAACGTATCCTGAGTCTGCCATCTTATCGATGCTCAGGAGAAGGAAACAAGGGCCTTCAACAATCAGGAAGCTGAGTAGATACGACACCACCCCAACCTTCTGACTAATTAATGGCTAAAAGATAACACAAAATATGTGTACATAATCGTAACGCGTATTTTTAAAGAGATTGAACTATTGAGAAATTCATCAACTCACTCCGAGCGCTCAACTTTCGAATATTCATCCAATACTGAAGCCTGGGAAACTAAGGGAAGACCTTGCTTTTTACAGGCCTTTGTCGCTCTTGTGCGTCCAGACAAGAATCCTAGAAAAGATGGTTATGACACACACGATATTCTTTCCCGGATGCCAGATTTCAGCATGGTTTTAAAGAGTGAGGATCAACTATCACACACCTAAATACATTAAAGGAGTTCATAACAGATGGCCTTAACAAAATACCAGGACAGAAAAAGACGATTGTAGGCTCAATTGATATCCAGAAGGCTTTTGACTCGGTTTCGAGGAAAATTATCACGCACAAAATATATTCGTCGAACATTGACGCAAATCCGCAAATCTTAAATTTCTTGAGTGGTCGACGAGTACACTATGCCAATCGATGTTCTGTATCGAGATTATTAGCAAATGAAGTTCCTCAGAGTTCCCCATTATCTCCGCTCTTGTTTAACCCTATGATGAATGACTTGCCACTCCAACAGGTGGACGATGACATGTTATTAACGTATGCGGATGATATAGTTATTGCTTCGAGAAATGTGAGTATTATCGAAGCAACGAGAAGAGTACAGGACAATCTGAATAAACTAAGCTTATGGCTTTGGAGAAATCAGTTGACTGCTACCACGGAGAAGTCGGTGTTGACCCTATTCACGACAAACAGAAGACTAGGAAAAGTATCAATTGACGTCACACTGGATGGGAAGAAAATCTCGCAAAACAAATACCAGAAAATCCTGGGAATTACCTTTGACACTTTCTTAACCTTTACAAAACATGTCGAAAATATGTTATTGACTTGTACGAGGAAAATCAACTTCCTGAAGGCGTTCTTGGGAAACCTAAGAGACAAAAAAGATCTGAGTGGACTGGATGTCATATACAAACAGTTCATCGAGGTTACAATAAGATACGCATGTAATGTCTGGGGATCTAACCTTGCTGCAACGAATTTGGACAAGATCTGCAACATTCAAGTGAAGGCAGCAAACCTACTAAAAAATATTCCCGTGTGGAAATCCTGCCCAGAAACCTAGAAAATATGATAAAGGCGACTGGTACTGTGCCCCTGGAAGGACTCGAGTATGCGGACCCGTCCATATCGGAAATGCACAGGAACGCAGTCGGAACACCGAGAAAAGATGCGGAGGCTGGGATCACCTGAATTTTGTTTATTTTGGATATGACTGTGGTTTTCTGGTTCAATACTAATAATAATACCTCACTCACACAATACCAAAACTGGTTGAACAAATTCCATGTTCCAAGTCACTCAAATTGGGGACGACTTTATTTAAATTTTAAGTAACAAGGACTATCAAGAAATGGATGTAGTGGTGGATGCTCTCAAACGTGTCGTGTCAGATGGTAATGGCAAAATAGATTTCCGTGAAGTACGAGATCGGAGTCTTTGATTGACTCCAGCCTACCTGAGGAAGGTGTCTCTATGGAAAATCATGTGAGTATCAGTCATGCTGCTCATAGTATTCATAATACCGATTTTAGCTGCTTATGTTTACAGCTAAAAATTATCTGCCAAAATTCTGATAAACACCTGATAAATGATGCACGTTCCTCCCAGGGAACAACAACCGACAGCGACCAAAGGATCGTCATTGCAAAACTTTGTGTAAAAAGCACCTGACTGGGAAAAAATACATTGAAAACGCGAAGAAGGCGAGACAAAGGCCCAATATATACTTTCAGACAGAAAAATTGTGGTTAGAGCCCACTTGTAAAGCTAATTATCACGAACAAATCGAGACTCTTATGGAGAAAACCTCACCGGAATCATAAGTACAAACTCTGTGGGATCAAACAAAACAGGCAATCTCCAAGTCGGCCAATATATGCCTTGGAGTCCGAAATCATCACGCCCTAAAATTGGATCACCACCTGAACGTGCCAGATATGGTAAAGCATTGCAGAGAGCTACGGCTTAAAGCGGCAAACACGTCAGACGAGATTAAAAAAAAGAGCTTAATATACAACAAAGGGAACTAAAGTGGAAAATCAAAAAGATGAACAGAAAACACTCACGAAAAATTATTACATCTTTATTAAAAGATGTGGAATGCCTAAAAGACAATTCAAGGATGTATGCGGCTTTGCGGCTGCTGCGGACAAAGAAAGGACAAAACATCCTTCACATCAAAGACAAAAATGGAAAATTCGTGGGTAACCCGAAAGAAAAAGCAGAATTGATTGCACGACACTTCGAAACACTGTTGAATAAAGAAAATAAGGACTTTCCCCTTTCCAAGGAGAAGCAAAAGCGCTAAAAATCCCAATCACAGTGGAAGAGGTGGAATTAGGGATAAATAAACTGAAGAACAACAAGAGTGCTGGGCCGGACAATATAAGCCCTGAGCTCCTAAAATATGGGCCAAAAAAACTTAGCGACACAATTGCAAAAACCCTAAATGACGACTTTGAAAATAATACCGATCTAGGACTTGGAAATGGACTATTAATACTTATACAAAAACCGAACAAATCAAAAGGACCAGTAGAAAATCTCCGCCCGATAATACTTCTGAATTCGATACGCAAGGTGCTGGCAAACGTTGCACTAAGCCGGATAAAGGGTGTGGCAGATCTATACCTGCCAGCAAATCAAAGTGGGTTCCGAGAAGGGAGATCTACGGCAGACATTGTATGGAGCCAAAGATGGCGTTGCGCAACGCACCAAAGATTCAAGAGCGCAACGACCGTGTTGGGAATAGATCTCTCCAGAGTTTTCGACTCAATAAACAGACAGAAACTGATGAATGTGCTTGAGCAAATATTGGATGAATCGTCGGTTAGGATAATTAGACTACTACTTTCGAACACAAGACTATCTGTGAGGTCAGAAGGAGCCACTTCCCGCAGTTTCAAAACAACGATTGGGACACCCCAGGGTGATTCCCTCTGCCCTTTACTATTCACCATATACCTTGAATCTGCACTCCGCGACCTCCGTAAATGCTATATAGGAGACATAGAAGAGACATCTTATGTGGATGATGTGGATTTTGTATCAAGGGACGTGACCGCACTCCAACACCTGCTAGAAAATGCACCTGCGGAGCTTGAGAAATGGTTTCTCAGCGTAAATGTTAACAAAACTGAAATTACGGAAATCAAAAGAGAAGACGATATTACTCATGAAAGATGGAGACGTATTAATAAGCTCGGCTCTTAACTAGGAGACGCTGAAGATGTACTAAGGAGGAAAACACTGGCAAATGCGGCAATGGCTAAACTGAATAAAGTATGGCTAAGGGCCAAAGTCTTGGAATTGACATCAGATGCAGGCTTTACAACGCGTTCGTGAAACCGATCCTACTGTATAACGCTGGGACATGGGGAAGTTCCTTCAACGAACTATTGAAACTGGATTCGTTCCATAGAAGGCAACTAAGAAGTTTACTCGGAATGAAGTGGCCACGTAGAATATCAACCACTGGTATCTATAACAAGTGTATGTGTTCTTACATCAGCAAGGATGTGATAGACGCCCGGTGGAGGCTATTTGGGCATGTACTAAGAATGAACCCGGACGCACCCGCTAACAAAGCGATGGAAGATTACTTTGACAGTTGCGAGAAACCCTTCCGCGGACGACCTAGATCGACACTTCCGACAACACTTCTGACAATCAATTAAGAGACCTCGACAGGAATGAGAGGTTTTTGCTGTGTTCCATCATAGTACCACAGCTTTTCTGATTCCAATCGGTACTCTTTAATAAGAATTTGGAGTGACGTGGGTTTTATTCTTAAATTTACGTGTTTTACTGACTTGTATAGCTGATTAGTAAAACGATAGGATTCGGAGCCGCATAGTGATGAAGCTGGAATTATTTTTCAAGATTCTCACGTTGTTGAGTAATGGAGGAATAGTTAAGGAGAGAAATTGATAATGTTAACTATATTTTCAATAATTAAAGATATTTAATAAAAAATGGTAATGAAATATCTTTTATCATAGATATTTAATATATAATTATATCAAACAATCATGATAAAAATTTAAATAAAATTTGACCTAATAAAATTTAGACTACATGAACAGAACTATTCATTATATCATAATTATTCTGTTTAGCAAAATAGTCAAAATAAAATGTGATGAGAGATATATATTAATTGATTCATATGTAATTTACAAGAATCCTTCAATAGTATATATTTCGTTAACTTTAGGAATATAGTTTATCAATGTTACTTTCCGAGAAACATATAGATGTATGGCAAACTAATGGTACCGATTTGTTTTCTTTCACTTTCATAAAATTTAAACTTATTCCATACTTCTACAATGAGTTTTATACTATTGACTTAGTAACAGAAATTGATTATGGTACGTTTTTTGTTGTACTTAAGGTGGTAAGCGATATACGAATATCACAAAGATTCCTAAAACTAAATATGGGGATTACTACCGATGTGGTTATGCTTATATTAGTTTTTCAAATGATATATCTGTTACAATTTATTCAATCAAGTTGCAATATCACGATAAAAGTCTTTCGTATTATTTTAATGGAAAAGGTTTTTATTAAAATTTATTTAGCTAATGACTGTAACCCAAATAATGACCCAAATACGCCTATTTGGTTTTTATTTAACCAAAATAGAATCCGAGCAGTAATAAGTGGAATTATCAAAATATCATATATTGACAATAACGAAATTGTACACGTTTGCATTGATAAGTAGATAACAAATGAACATTTTAGTGATTATTACTATAATGTCTTAACAAAAGATTATAGTGACAATAAATATATATTGCGTGGTGATTATTCTAACATATATATTACGGCATATAAACAAAATGGGAATAAATATCGTATTAATAGATTTTCTGTTTGTGTTGGGTATAAAAAAGATAAATGTGTTTCGCTTAAAAAGCGATTTAAACAAATTAAAATGCAAGGATATAATCACTGTTGATCCATCTCACAAAACTATAAAAATGTGTCTATCAAAATTTCATCTTTTAAATTACAATTTTTCCGTGATGATTTGATTTTTGAATTTATTGGAGATGGTACATAAATCCGACTGAATTTTAGATGAAGGATGCTTTGAAACACAATCATCTACAGAAATTAAACACAAAAAATCCACGATTAAACATCATTATGTTTCAGATGGTTATTAAACTCGACTGAAATTTAGATACAATAAGTTTTGAAAAACTTATTTCGTTTGAAAGTAAAGCCGTAAAAAAATTGACGAAAAATCAAATAATTGGAATCGTGTGTGGAGTTGTTGGAATAATATTTATATGTCTCATTGTCGCAATTTTTATCAAACTGAAATCACAAAATGAAATACAGGAAAGCGTTGCATTAATCTCTCTAACTAACTAATTTTAATTCGTAACCCGTCTTCAATTTTTTTCGTATCAAAATTTATTTAATTATTTGAACTAAGACGATATTTTAAAAACTTAAAAAATTTTGAATTTTGTCAATTGCAAAAAAGTTTACCAAATGATTTATGCCTAAATTTAGCATTGGAAGCCCTCTGTAACATGTTTAAAAGTTTTAATATTTTCCAGATGCTTTCCAATTCGGAAGCAGATTGATAGTATCAGTAGTTTCCTTCTTCGTTAATAAACAAAAGAGTTATCTAATCCAGTCGCTTTTTTTGCAAATCAAGAAATTACTTTTATATAACTGAACCTAATTCTAAATGTTACTCCAAAAAAGAAGAAATTCCTGCTTTGAAATTAAAGACTGCTCTCTTATTTTCTCCATGATATTTAACAAAATTGTCTTCTATTCAATTCGAAGCACCAGGTGGCTCTTCTAAATCTCTTTCTCGATTCAAGACATCGCAATTTTTATCAAACAATCAAATATATAAACAACCCTATTGAATTCTCCTCTCTT
>RDEW01000044.1:452654-469094 GCA_011109175.1 Dicyema japonicum | reverse complement strand
ATTATATTATGTTATGTTGTCCAATTTAGTCGTGTCCGACCCTTGGAGATCTCATGAACAAGTTTCCTCCACTCTCCCCGATCCGTTGCAACTCTTAGCTTGGATGACCGAAATTCAAAACCGAAGCCAAATTTATTATTTTCGACTAGCTGTTAGTTGGTAAATATAATGTATATTTATTAAATTTCAAAAGTATCCGGCCTTGTAATGTATTTTTGTTTTTTTTGTCGGCGAACCCAAATTTATGAAAAAAATAATAAAATGTCGTTTAAAATGTGTGCCAAAATGCTTTACATTATAATGTTTAGTATCCAATGTAATCAAATTACCTTTCATAATTGTGGTAATAAATAGTAAGCAACATATATTTAGAGGGCAGAACCAATATAATTAGCGCTTTTCTCGACACATTTACTGTTGGTTCAACATTGTATGCACCACGGCAAATCAATATATCGGGTAGGTTGATATTTCGAGCGGGTTTTTCTTTAGTATTTATTAGATTCCTATGCTACCTCATTGAAGGGAAAGTTGAATGTCCATTTTATTTCGAGAATGAGAATTTGGAACGAGACAAGAAATCTTAACTGTACGGGATGTGTTCTAGTTCCAAGAGAGATTGACTCTTTTTCATTCAATGAGGGATATAGTGTGGACTCACTAAGAGTTATTCGTATTTGAATGTCCTTAGAATCTCATGATTACAATAAAACTTGAATTAAGGGATCGAAACGAAAACACCGTGGTTTGTGGAACATTCAGAGTTCACCCAAGAAGATCAAGGTGGTAGCATATATTTTGATTTGAGTAAGATATTTTTCTTTGGTTTCAACAGTTGGTTTTAGTAATTTCCAGAGACAGTTATGTCTCGATTACTTATTTTATTTATTTAATAACTCCGAGAAGGGAACACCAAGAAAGAAGGAGTAACCTACTAATAAAGTGATCCTGGTACACCTCAAAAAGATCGTGAAGTTTATCTATGTTCCTCCAGAGTACCCACGGCTTTCCTGTATCGATGACGATCACTTTCATTAAGATTTGAAGAGGGGTGGGTTTTTTCCCCAATTTACGTGTATTTGAGGCTTCTAGTCTTGAATGGAAGAAACGACTTGTTTCGTGACCACACAGACCGATGAAACCGGAGCCGTTGTTTTCGATTGAGGCGTGGTCAAGCATTGGGGGAAAAGATCAGCAGGTAGATTCGTTAAACGTACCAATTTGACTGTTAGTGAATTGATCTTGTACAAGTTGGATATTGAAACTCCATAAGCCCATGATGCACAAGCATACTCAACCGTCGGTTTTAAAAGTTTATTGTACATAACGACAGCGCATTCCGTGACACTTTATTCGAAACAGTTTTTAAGAATGATTTCATTATATTCAGTTTCCTGAGACCCTTCGTCATAACGTTTTTCACATGTTGAGAAAATGTCATAAAAAGTCGAAAGCCAATCCCAGAATAGTTGGATGAGTCTGTAAAGGTGAAGAATCTCCATATGTGCTCAAATCCATTATTTATTTTCTCTTCTGTCTGTGGTGAAGATAGTATGCGTTGATTTATCCCTGGATATGGAGAAACGATTCAAATTCAACTAGACTCCAAGGTCATCAATATGTGACTGAAGCTCTGATTTTGGCATATCTACGTATTTGCTCCTGATAGCAAATTAAGTCGTCAGCATATGCAAGAAGCATTGAATCTGGTCCTCCAGGGCAGGGTAGATCATTTAGGAATAAAGTGAATAGCGACAGAGAAAGGGGCGATTCTTGAAGGACGCCATTTGGTAGAAGACGGGACCTCGATCTTGCATGGACTACACCGGACCTCATCTTCCGGAAAGAAAATTGACTAACCATCTTTTCAAAGCCGGCTGAATGGTGGTGTCAAAAACTTTTGTCGTGAGTAATGTTCTCGGAAGAGAATCGAACGCCTTCTGGATGTCTTGATTACTTGGTGCTATTGAGTGGTAGTTGCATCTGTCAATCAATATCTTATTTCTTTCGACGTATTCTCGGACCTTCTATTAGGAAAAAGTATCTTTCCGCTTTCTTTTCTAGGTCAACATTACCCAACCTACTTAAAGCAAATATTCCAATAATTGGCAAGAATACAATAAAAGTAAACATTTGAAGGTCACTGCTATCGGGTTCAATTCCCATGCTGTTGGTCAACGGTTTTACTTTCTTCGGTTCCTTAGAGGTGTCATGAGATACACCAAATTCAGGAGATTCCCAATGACTGGGCGGCTTCCAAAAAAGATTTTCTCTTCTCCAGTAGAGAAATTCCCACAATGGCGGATATGGATGGAAGTGATGTTTAGAAAAGAGTTGCTCAACTCCAACATGGGAAGTGAATGGAACCTGTTTCGAGTATATTCGGATTGTTGAAAAATAGTAGAAATAAATCTAATAATATTCCACGTCAAATCTCAAATTACAATTCACACCAAACAAAGTATTCAAAAATAAAGAATTAACGGAAAATAATTAAATTTCAGCAGTGAGGTCATATTTTATGTTAGGGATGATTGTATGCACGAATTTCAGAAAAACCGTCAAATATCTACAATCACTCAAATCCCTACAAATGCACTGGAATCGTCTCTCCTATCTTCTCCAAACTATCAATCCTTCTCTTCATAGTCTCTGCGTGACTAAAATGGTTTACTAACAAATACAACTGGCACGGATGAATCGTGGCGATTTCACCCTTATTTTGAAGAAATGGGAATCTCTCCAAAGTTATGGTCTTGTCAAGGTGCTCAGAACTTACATCTTCGAACATTTGGGGAGCTGTTAGGGGGATTCCTGTCTGGATTTATAATCGAGATAAAAGAACGTGATCTGACCCTTCAAGCCATACTCTGGGAACTCTGTACATCTTGTCATACGTTATGTAAATATTGTATGTCCTGTACTGTTCGACAACTTCGACCGGAGCAGTCTCCGATTCATCAGAATCAGTCTAGTATAAAATATTGTACAACAACTTGGTTAGCCATTATATAATCATCAACAGTCAGCTCATTCTGAAAATGTTCCACAAGGTCAGATAAATCGACCGGCTAAATTCAAATTTAAAATAAACATTATTTTAACAATTCAAATAATAATAAATACAGAATTAAAAAAAGTAATAAATAAATATCAATAACTAATTCGCAATGCTTGTCTGATATATAAATTTTTTTCAACTTAAATGGTAGTGAGGGCTTTTGCGCACCACAAAGAATTGCGCTCTCTCTCCGCATTGATCTGTATTATACCCAAGCCGAGGGGAAATGACATCAGAGACCAATCTGTACGTGAGCATGCAAGGAGGACAGTTGCATAGAAAAAAAACAATAGTAAGGCGTACACACAAGGTGAAGCCTAAGTATTCACAGGCTTTTGGAATCTCAGGAGTGTTTTTAACTAACAAAATGTCACAGTAATTAGCTGAAATTAATTTTTAATAAAATGACATATTGGAGTGCTAAAGTGCGAAATAGGACTTATTAACAAGCTGTGATTGAAAGCGATGATCAATAAGTAATTAAAAATAATATAATTACGTCGATTAGTATCAACAAGAAAATATTACGGATATAATAACAATCAATGATATTTATTACATATTATCAGCACTTAAAAATAATAAATTATAATTAATATTCGATTTTAAATTGATTATCATATAAATATTTGCATATATATTATTTTGATGACATTTAATTTTTGTAATAAAATTTAAATTCAAACCGGATCCTCAGTGTTTGACGTGGGGACAAAATCGGATTTAAGTTCAGTTTCTTTTGAGAAGACGTTTACTTGATCAGGGGACTTATCTTCGATAATTAACGCATCTTCGTCCTCATCTAATCTGTACACAGTGTTATCAGTCTCAAATGGACAGAATACTAGAAATAAACCATCATGGCCACAACCGTTAAGCTGACAGAGATACTGCTTGTTTTCTGGAAGATATGAGACCCCATATTTGGAATCAGCTGTACACCACACCCAAGTTTGACAACTCTCAGTCAAATAGTCCCCAGCTGATACGAACTTTGAAATCACATTTTTTTATACCTCATCAGGGGTGAGTACTCCCTTATCGGTAAAGTCTGATTGCTAAGATTTAGGTTTATTATTACTTTAAGAATGGGTACAAAGTTTTCTAATGTTCTTCTTGTAAAAGACTTTAGTTTGTTGTACTAATATTAGTAAATTAGACAACAACCATAAAGACAATAGTCTAGTTATATATTTATTTGAATTTTAAATTTTTGTTAAAAATAAATTATTTTTAAATAAGTTTTTATTTTTTAAAAAGAAAATAAATGAGTTTTCCAGTATAATTAGATTTTAAATAATTTTTGGATTCCTTACTGCTCTGAGGCGTCAGTTGACTCACCTGTCTCGGGATACACTCAGTGTCTCACCAATATGAAAAATAATCTATCTCTTCTTTCCACACTGAATGATTCCCGCAATGGTATACATGAATTGACATGTTACTAAGAAAGAACCTGTTATCATTGGACTACTTTGCAGCATCAGCGAAAGATTCCATAGACTTCCAAGTGAAGTTCTCAATACTGACCATAAAAAAGCACTGAGGGCAGCGGAGACCTTGATGACCTGACTAATCTCGTCTGTGACAGCTAATAGAAAACAGGATCATCCAAGCGAGCACGTATATAATTCTAACTAATATATTCAACTGTCACAGTCCATTTAGAACCAGCATAAAAAATAGAAAACATTTTTTTCAGTTGTAAAAACCCCTCCAGTGGAGTAAGGGATAGCAACTGCTCGTTTGGCGTGCTACTCTGGCACTAGGCGCCATCCGAGACAGATGGCCCACATGACGCCACTTTGTTATAAAATGGAAGAGGAGGTCAAAAGAACCAAACAGGAATCTTGAATCAATTAGCCACATGGCACCACAAAACGTGAATTTTTTAACCACTAATATACCGGGAAAAGGCTGAGTTAATTAACGTCTGAAATCAAGGTACATTCAATTTCCATTGTCGGAGTGAGAAGCAACCTTTCCAAAAATACGTCTATTCATGGTACCTTTTCACTGGAGTAGAAAGAGCGGATCTTTTTGAGTGCATGCTGTACGTATCGCGAGCTAAGTGGATCTACAATGCCTCTTAAGAATTGAAAAAGACAAGGAGCTGAAAGGAATCCTCGATTAAACTCAGGCACTTTAATAATAAGACAGAACTATCCATATACATAAGATGACATATAATAAATTATTATAAACATTTAGAAATTAAATTTTCCTCTCAGATTGCTTAAAGTTTTCTCCGAAATAGTCCCATAGTCCTGGTTGGCTGACGTTTTTCTTGATTGATTATTTTTTAATGGCGATGCAGTTTGTTTGAAGTTACTTGGAATAGCACAGTTTTGCCGTTGTTCACGTGGGACAGACCTTTCATACACAAAAGTTGATTGTCTTCGGTTAAACTGTTTTGTTTGATTTTTCCCACATTTGTTTCCTGCACAGTAATTTTCCGTACCTTTAATTTGCTCAATTCTATCGACTTAACACTCAGCACTAATATTACTTTTTGATGGTTTCCTCTGAAATTCTTGTTTGTGTTCGACGTCATTATTTGGAAATTGTTTTAGAATTGTATTTTTATAATCTTTAATATCCATTTTGTCACCGTTGTTAATTTCGACGTTCCCAGACATGGTGATTTCCTTCTCTGGTTCACGGAATCTGACATTAAGAGGACAGTACTCACATTTTGACATATTCAAGCTCTAAGGCACCCGAGGCTGAGATCCTTTTCTCTGGATTGAATATCAGCAACCGTTCTAGCATCCTCATGGCATTCAAACCGGCCCCTCTAACTCTTTCTTCTAAAGAACAGCTCTTCGTAGGCTTTGATAAGGTCTCCACCAGCAGGGAGTAAGAATATTGGCCATTGATTGACTCTATATCTAAGAATCACATAGATGCAGTTCCCACCAATTGGATCGATCTTAGGAAGAGCTTGTAAGATTATTTGAACCTGATTTAACGAACAGGTCCCCGGAAAAATTGGTTTACCAGATATCATCTCCCCAAGAATACACCCAAGACTCCATAAATCGACTCCCTTAGTATAGCTTAGAAATGTGAGACTATTATAACTTTTTTGAGCCCAACAAGATCTCCGGGGATCTGTACCAGCGTGTAGCGACATACTCAGTCATCGTTGGATCAAATTCGTCCAATTCTATGGAGGAAAGGGACCGAGCTAATCCAAAGTCGCACAGTTTAGTAGTGCAGTTTGTATTCACCAAAATATTCGAAGGCTAAAGATATTGTTGAACCAAAACCTTTAAATCCCTGTGAATTATATTCCCTGAATGCAGGAATTTTATTGCTCTCAAAATTTGGTAAATAATGTAGGGTTTGTGGACGTCTTTTAAAATATTTCCTTTCTGGACAATTTTGTGGAGATCAGTCTCTGTGAGCTCAAGTAAAATTTACACCCATAAAGTCAAAAATTAAATAAATGTCCATGGATTCGCCCAATCCACCTACAACGTCCAACAGGGAGATTATATTTTCGTGTCTATCAACTTGTCTGAGAATTTCTATCTCCCTAAAGGTCCTCTAACTATGACCATAATACATGCCTGTGCGTCGGTTTGGTTGTGAAACGCATCGAAAATTTTTTTCAAAGCCACAGTTTTATTCAATTTCTTATCGAGGGCTCTCCATACTATCCCATATGACTAGTTTGAGTACTTCTGAAACCCCTTTGCCGATCCGTCGTTTGATGTCAAATCTCTTAGAAATGTGCGCTTCCACCTGTTCAGTCATTTTATTGTTGCTATGGTTACTGCTTATATTTAAATAAATTTGAAATTTTATTATTAGAATGTTGCCTAGTGGAAATAGTCATCTGCAACTAAAATCTTTGCCAGTTTTCTTTTTAAAATTAACGATTGTGTCTCTTAATTTAAAAATTCAAGAAAAACTGTCGTTTCATTCTGACTTCGCTATTTATCGTGGATTCGTGAACTTTGCTCCACAGATCACAACTCGTGTCCTGACGGCAGAGCGAGTCATACTGGAGATTAGTCCTCTCCAATTGCGTCGTTTTCAAGTTTGGTTGTAAAATCTAAGAGATATGGAGGCTATTAACTTCCGAAATTATCTTTTGGCTTTCATAAGGATCGTAGTCCTCAATACTCGTCATATTCAAATACACGTTCCAAAACTGTGGAAAAACTACCATGTTACCCGTTTATTAATGTGTTTCAAAAATTTGCCATACTCACGTTGTCTTAGCTTACTTACCCCCTGAAAGTCTTTGTTGGAAGCATCCTTGAGCTGAACTGGGGGATATTTCTATTTATTTAGTTTTTGTTACAGAAATCCAATTTTTGTACTTTCTTTCATATGCCCTCCATTTGCGTTCTTCTTCCAACTTGTGAACATGGTTTATCATCTAACTTATAAACTCACCCAATACGTCCGCCAAAAGAGTTTCTTCTTGGATAAATAATTCACATTCCTTCAAAATCTCTTCATTATTATATTCTTGCTTGGTATGGACGGTATATCTTTCCTCCACGTCATTCATAACAACACAATTTATTGTTTTGAATAATTCTTATAAAATGCAATTTATTTGCAATTTATTGATTTTGTTGCCACAGAAATGTCGCTTAGGAATATTAGTTTGATTGGTCGGTGCTTAAACACATTAACAGTTAATTGGTGGAAGGTTAAGGTGGGGACAAATGAAATATCTAATTCTCTTAATGATGGATGAAAGCCCTTGTTTCAGGAGAATGGACTCAGAAGAAATCAGAAGTTACCAACAAAGGAAGTTTGGCTGAAAATAGGGTCCAGGTTTGAATCCCATCATCTGTTTGAAGTAGCACGTGCTTGTGGATATTATCTTGCAAAGAATTGACAGATAAAGTTGGCAATTTCTCCTTCCAGAAATTCGGGTTTCAGGTATCTCCTGAGTTCGTAACCTCATCGATGCTCCCAAAAGAGATAAAGTCAAGGGTTATCATCCATTATAAAGCGAAACATTTCGTGCAACAGAGATACGCCACCACCATAGAATTTTCCTTTTCTGTAAGAAACTAACTGTTAAATTCATACATCGTCTGTTCTTTTTTTAGAAAAAATCACGAAGGAGGCCTGAACCAACGTGATCAGGAAAAACCCCGATATACGATAAAGAGAGAAGCATCGAACCAAACTGAGAGCCTAGATTTACTTTGTCGGGATCACTTAGTTTGTTTTTTTGATTTTAAGTGATCTTGGTGGCATAGTGGTTAGGTGTCGGGCTTAAGTGGCTTAGGCTACAGGTTCGAATCTCGCTGCTGTTAACCTGGTGGAAGGTTCCACGCATCTACGATGCAGAAAGGGTTTGACGAGTGACGCCGTCTTCAGTGGATACTCACTGCGGTACTGGATTGTCTAGAAAGGACACTCACAAAAAAAGGAAAAAAGAAGTGAAAATCATTCCTTGGTTCTACGATTAGTTAAAATTAACTGTTCTTTACTTAAATAAAGTGTGTGTCCTGCCTATGCGGAGCTATAAATACTATGGCTCTCGTGAAAAGGCTTTATTATTATTATTATTATTATTAGGTGATCTTCAAAAAATTTTATTTAATAATTTCGGAAAAGTCATTGAGTTAACAGTTTACAATTAAAACAAGTGATGACAACAAAAAATTCATATTATTGAAGGAAAGTGTAACTGTACAGGAAATTCATAAGAAGTTTAGTCAAGATCACGCATGCAAAGAGTTTTTGCTAATTGGTTAATCGCTAAAGAAAGCTCAGCTAGTTGTGTTTTTCTCATTTCAATTTTTTTTATTTATTAACTCGCTCGTATGGGACTGCACTGTTGTGGATTCTTTCTCGAACTCGATGATAATCAGCTCGGTGCAGTCTGTTTGATCGGCAGCCGATCTGGCTGAGAAAATCAAGATTAAAAATATGGCGAAATTGGAGACCGCTACCGTTTTGTACCGGTGGAAATCAAGACGTCTGGAGGGGCCGAAGGTATTAAAGCCTCTTTCCTAAAGAAAATCGGGGAGAAATTGGCCCACCGTAAGAAAGACGTGCGGGAAGCGGTCTGGCTGAGGCAACAAATTGGGATTGCAGTTGTCCGCGGAAACGTTTACTCCGTAATGTTAGCAACCGTTCTCCCCCATAGTTAATAAATAAAATTTTACTTTAATGAAATAACTGGCAAATTTATTAATTCCGAAATTACAATCATGGCAAGCTAGCACAAACAGCTACAAATAAAAGAAGGAATCTAAAGGAGAGCTTTTGCTTGTGTCGACCAATCCATCCTCCAATAGTACATTTCAGACACCCCTTTCCAAAAAAGGTGGAGAAGTAGGTCAGTCTTCTTCCATTTTCATCACACGTTGAACCGTCGCAGATATCACTTCATTTTTAGCGGAAGAGTTTTCATAATAATCTTCACCATTGGATTTGAAAAAAAGGTAGGAGAGAGAAAAAAACTTGAAAACAACTGTCTTATCACAGCCCTTTCCAAGTCCGTGTGTAGGATCGTAGTAAAGCTTTCCAACTCGAATGTGGTCCTTTATATCAGCTGAAATAAATGATAAGATTACCAGGATTTTCTGTGTTGCCTGTACGGACATTGTGGGGTCCGCTTTCGACGAGACTTTTAATCGAATTTAAGTTTTTCTAAGAGTCATGACTACATGGTACCTTGGAGAAGTAATAAGAAAGGATGACAGCGATGATGATGGAGATAAATGAGGCAGAGTACAAGTAAAAGTATTCTAAGAAGATTGGAAGGATGCCATGAAAATTATTACGCTTAGTTTTGGCTGGCTTTTTCGTCACTATGATAATATAAAAGGTACAACTGAATAGGCCTTTCAACATTGCGTCGTGCCAGATAGACTCGTCTTATCGCAGATCGAATCTTTTTTACAAAAATAATAAATAGATAAATTTCACAAAATATTTACGTCACCTCATATCATATGTATCACTTCTTCACATGCGGATGCATATAATGACGAACTTGAAAGTCAAAGGATGAATGAGTATTTGTCAAAGACTCGTAGCACAAATTAACAACCCTATTCACCCTACACGTGCAGATCTGATAGATGACCCTCAAGTTCTTTCAACTTAGGATCGGAGAAGATTTGGATCTGGATCATACGTGCATTCACAGTTCAGAACTTCGGACTACAATGTCTCCTAAGTAAGCCACCTCGTCTATGTTGACAAAAAAGAAGACAAGGGCTTTCAACCAGAACGAAACCAAGTAGATATTTCGTTCAATGTCACCACAACAACCTTAATTTGTTTATTTACATAACAACCTTCCGACCAATTAACCGCTAATATGAAGTTTAATTAAATGAGCTGAGAAGGCTGAGGTCGAAACGAGCAAAATACGCAGTCCTCCCCGAAGATTTTTTGTTTGTTCCGTTTTCGGTTGAAACTTCCGGTTCCCTTGTGCCTTCGACCCTAAAATTCTCGAGCAGTCAAAAGAATCGAAGTTCTACCGAACTAAAGATCTCTGTCAGCGCAGCTGCCTATTTGAACGAATCTCGCGTACCATCTTGAAGGGGAATAACCATGCAGTTAGGGCAGTTACTGTATAACCCTCGGTTGATTGCATTTTTGTTTCAATTCTCAAATGAGGATAAAAACTTAAAAAAACATAATTATTATGTAAAATTGGATTAAGTGCGAAAGCGCATATAATCTCAAGTAGCAGATGTCCCATATTCATTAATTTAAAAAACTTAAAAAAACATAATTATTATGTAAAATTGGATTAAGTGCGAAAGCGCATATAATCTCAAGTAGCAGATGTCCCATATTCATTAATTTAAATTCAAAAAAAATAAACAAGATATCGATCGACATATTTTCAAAATTTTTTTAATAACAGCTTTGGTACTTGAGAAAAATTAGCGAAAGTTATTAACTTAGCTATCTTATTAAAGAACAATTTATTTAATTTAATAATACAATAATATTGCTCTGAAATATGAGCCACATCAGCTATGGATCTGCTTAGGCGGAACACACACCTAATTTAAGTAAGGAACAGTCATTATAACTAATCTTAATTTAATTTATTATTATTGTTAAATTTATTAAATTAAAGACTAAATTAAATAAAAAATAAATAAAAGTATAATTAATTTGAATTTGAAATTCCATACGTTGTGGGATGATCGCGATAATTTGCATATCTCTGCTATTTTATTTAAAATCTCACTCTTTTAAAACCAAAGTAATTCATTTTCTACTAAAAAGCAGAGATCAGATTTAATTCACACAGAACAGATATTACTCATCAGCACAATTGATGGTAGGCTAATTGCCGTTGAAAAATATACAGGAAACGTTAAATGGACTATTTTTGGAGGTAATATGAATCTTATAAATCCCAGATCCTTCGATAATAATCGATCAGAGTGATTTGTACTTCTTCCCTAACCCTCGTGACGGGACCCTGTTCACAAATTCGCGTCAAGGACTGAAGAAACTTAAAGCTACCATTCCTTCTATAGCACTTTCACCACCTACAACTACTGATAAGCTTATATATGCTGGTCATCTACTAGATTTATATGTTAGGGTCCAAAACCGATTCTTGGATTGATGTTGATCTCAATGACGGAAAAATTCTGGCGGATACTAGCTTTGATAACTGTAGAAAGTACGACAACATATTGGGCCCACATCACCAAATTCCGAAAACAAGTATTTATTTAAATTTAAAAATTAATATTTGTTTATGATTAAATTAATTATTTTATAACTTCTTAGGATATAACATAATCGTGAGGGATCAGGAAACTTTAAATTGCAAGTATGTGGTGGTTATTAAAATAGGTCGAATATAACGTATAATGAATACTATTCTCATGGCAGCCTTTCTGTGGGGATGTATGGTTGGTTTATATGTAATCGCAGATTTGCGACATTTTGCATCAAATTACGACGGTTCATTTGCTACATTTGAACCGATTAGCGGGAAATTATTGTGGACTAATAACTTTGATGGGATTGTTGTGAATGTTTATGTAATTGACGACGTGGGACTCATTACTGTCCCCTTTATTACTATTGAGCATGACACCTTCAATTTCCTTGTCAAACCAAAGACTGATGTCGCACAATCCTTAGATGCTCTGCAGAAAAACTTTCAGTTTGCATTTTGTTTTATTTTTATATTTTTATATTAATTATTTACTTTAAAAAATTGTTCTTGTGGATATTTCATATGTCCACGTTTTTATGTTTTGTTTATTAATTATTGTAGGCCGATGGTTTATATTCAAAAGCTAAATAATGGCTACTATTGCCTTCTCATGTTAATCGACAAACAATTGCATTGGAAAATTAATGTACCGTTATTAATAACTTAGAATTATGAACGCCTCACCGATTCTGAATCATATTCTCCAAACGAAGGACTCATTATGGAATATTCCTCCCTCCCCACTTACGACCTATACGACCTATTCAGTTGTACCTTTTATACTATCATAGTGACGAAAAAGCCAGCCAAAACTAAGCGTAATAATTTTCATGGCATCCTTCCAATCTTCTTAGAATACCTTTACTTGTACTCTGCCTCATTTATCTCCATCATCATCGCAGTCATCCTTTCTTATTACTTCTCCAAGGTACCATGTAGTCATGACTCTTAGAAAAACTTCAATTCGATTAAAAGTCTCGTCGAAAGCGGACCCCACAATGTCCGTACAGGCAACACAGAAGATCCTGGTAATCTTATCATTTATTTCAGCTAATATAAAGGACCACATTCGAGTTGGAAAGCTTTACTACGATCCTACACACGTGCTTGGAAAGGGCTGTGATGGGACAGTTGTTTTCAAGTTTTTTTTCTTTCCTATTTATTTAGAGGCTACTTTGACCGGCGAAATGTGGCGGTTAAACGAATGTTGAATCATAACCAAGTAATGTTTGAGCGGGAAATAAAGTTGTTGATTGATTGTGACGCCCATGAGAACGTCTGTCGATACTTTTGCACTGTTTCCTAATTGTTTTATCTCAGGAAAACTGTGATCAATTCCTTTACATTGCTCTGCAATACTGCATGGGCTCTCTTTACGATTATGTGCATGGAACCATAAAACCAGCAAATTTGACCCCAAAAATCTGCCTCAGACAAGTTTCCTTGGGTTTACTTCACCTCCATTCATTGAAAATTGGTTTTTATTTATCTCTGATTCTCCCTAGTCCACAGAGATATTAAACCCCAGAACATTCTCATTACATTTCCCGCAAAGAATGGGCCTGAGAGGGCAGTCATTTCAGACTTTGGTTTTTGTCGGGATCTCGCAGATTCGAGCGTTTTTTCCCGCCTTTCTGGTAACATTGGCACGGAAGGGTGGATGGCGCCAGAAATGGTTCAAAATGATGTCAACAGTGTGGTATGATGTCATTACTATGTATCTCCAACAGAACAGTGCCGCGGATGTGTTTTCCCTGGGGTGTGTGTTCTACTATGCTCTGACTGGTGGGGAGCATCCTTTCGGAGATTCCTTTAATCGACAGGCTCATATTATAGAGGACGTGGCTATTTTCGACAAACTCAGTGCTGAACGTTAGTTTTGTTTTGAATTTAGATGATAATGCTGCAATCTCTCTGATCCGTAAGATGGTTAACCACAATCCACATAAAAGACCGACAATTGACCACGTGGTCAGTCATCCGCTGTTTTGGAATTACGCTAAAACGCTTTCATTTTTATTGGTTGGATGATTTGGTGATATTCGAAGGAAGCGAGTGACCGGATTGAAAAGTTGGACGGATTTGATCCCCTTGTGCGCAGATTGGAGGCAAATAATAGTGGGGTCATTAAGGAAAGCTGGACTGAGCACATTTGTGTGGCCTTGAGATCGGGTTTTCATTTTATTGGGACGTTTGGTAGATTTGGGTAGGTTCAGGACATACAAGGGAAGGAATTTGAGAGATTTGTTGAGAGCTATTAGAAATAAGGTTGTGAGAGGTCTTATTTTGTAGCGGAATCACTATATGGAGTTACCTGATGATGTGAAGGCGTCATTGGGTGAGATTCCTGGGGAGTTTGTTAGGTATTTTACTAACAGATTCCCTTTTTTACTTGTCTTTGTGTATGAGGCTATGGAGTTATGTTGCAATGAACCCAATTTTAGACATTTTTATTATATTGATTGATAAACTTCTTATTTTGTTGTTTTCGGGAGTCCTCTACTAACCAAGTGGTCACAGTTCCTACGGTTAGAGCTAGATGCATCTTTTCCAAGCATAATGTATGTCTGCATAATGTCCAACCATATTCGTAATTAAATTAACTTCTAAAGTGAAGTATGAATAAGCGAAATTCTTTTTGTATGTCGGCCAAGGACTGCGCGTCTTTTCGGACAGGAGGATCACATGACGCTTTTAAAAACTAAAAACAGAGCAGAAAGTCCTTAAACATTGGATAAGATATATTCAATTGATTATAAATTTATTATTTTTTAATATAATAATATAATTGGTGACAAAATTATTATTTTTTGTCTTGGGGCAGTTTTAGCAATAATTTGGTAATTTTTTCTTGTTCATTTCGAATAGTGTTAATTAGCTTTAATTTCATTAAGGCAGAATAACAATTAGTGTCAATCGTAAGCTTTAATAAAGTCAAATTACAAAATTTCATGTATAAAAGCATTACTTTCGTACCCCACAAGTCTCAGAGATCCAAGCATAATCCCAAACCTACTTCTTTTTCTGTTTGAATGAAAAGTTTCCGTCGTTTCAGTTAATTTTTGACTAATTTTTTACCCAAAAATTTTTCAGCGTCCATTATAAGTTCGATCAATAATAAATGGCAATTCTTACTCTTTACTACATTTTTTGTAGATAAGAACATGACTACGTAAATTCCAAATAAAGAGATCTTCGACATAATCAGATTAATGTTCATGCAGTTATTGAAAACAGAGATTGTTGCCACTGCCAAAGCTAAAAAGAAATTAAAATCGTCAACTTCTCGAATTTCAGTTTCCATATTGCACGTGGTCACATCCCATAAAAAAACAAGGCACAACCTGATTGACGTTAGATCCAAAAAATTACTAAAAGAAACAAATTACCCACGTGAGGATCTAATGAATTATATTCCCGGGCTTTGCATCTTCAGAAATGTAGCCATCGTGACATCCGGACCTCTGAGTAATTAAATTGACAGAGTAATCGTCTAAAAAACTTTGGAGAAGCCGAAAAGAATAAAAATACTATTATAGAAGCCGTAGAGCAGAAAGCAAGAAAGAGGTTCACAGAGAAAAAAAACTGGGCGTACTTCTTCTATTTCATAAGAATAAGCTGTTCTGTTAGGGGGTGATACAGTATGCATGAATATTCAAAAATTTAGGTTTTTCTGAAGATTTTACAGGCTCTCCCCATTCTCCTACAGATTCGAAAAAAGGGGACATCCCAAACTCAATTCATCTTTATGGCAACTCAAAAATGCGTCATTTCGAAACTCAATTTTAACAAAATGATTGTTCGGAGTCCAAGTTTGTTGCCTTGTTTGAGGTAATCGAAGACGACAAAACCATGCAAACCTCGTCTACTATTGAGATAAATATTTACCCGCCATTTTTAGTTTTGTCAAGAGAATTGAAACTACTTGCGTCCCTATGCGGATGTCTGCCCCTTCTTTTATTAGAAGGTTCACTACTTCAGTGTGACCATTTCCAGTCGTCAAATGAAGAGGGGTGAACTGAAATTAGAAAATGATGAACATTAGCTCGCTCGCTGGTCTCCAATTCGACGCCATTCTCCAACAACGTTTTGCATACTTCAGTATTACCGTTGAAGTTGGCACATTAATCAACAAGAATTGATTCCTATATTTTACACATTTTTTCATTAACGTTCTCTTTACTGTTGATTAAAAAGTTCACAAATTCACACTGTCCGTGAAAAAGGTCAAATATAAAAGAGTGTTGTAGTTCTCGTCTCCACTTTGAATTAACTTGGGGTTATTCGCGACGAGCACCTTCATGATCTTCATTTTTTGTCGACGCTGAAGAATTTGGCGCTATTTTTGAGTAAAACGGCAATCGAAGAGAAATTGCCAAACATAGACGTCAACATCAAATAAGTCCTTCGTCGGTTCCATTCGCTTCAATGTCACATTTACTAAGAAATTAGGAAATATAAACCTTTTAAACAAAACTTTAACATTTTCCGGTTTGTCTAAAAAGCAGAAACGTGCCGGGGGCTTTCATGCCTTTTATTTGTAAATTCTCCACTGAATTAGTCACATAAGAAAATCGATAATTTCTACTGAATTTCCCTTTGCTGCCAAATGAATTTGTTGATTGCCACTGGGGGAAGTCAGGGACGTGTCTGTCCACCAGGACGCAAGTATTTTGACCAAATCAATGTT
>RDEW01000044.1:440975-451478 GCA_011109175.1 Dicyema japonicum | reverse complement strand
AAAAAAGATCGTAGTGAAAGGAACTGTCGCATTGAGCTCATTTCTTTGCAATTCATCAAATGAAATATACTCTCAATTATGAGATCAGACAGTAGTTGTTAACTATTAGTTTTAGCATTAAATCATTTAATAATTAAAGTTTGTTCATTTATTATTAGGTCAGACAGTTTCATATATTTCTGCTAAAATCAGACTTGTTTGTCTACATTGATATTTTTGGTGGATTATACCTCTGCTTCCAGGCTTATGGACAAGATTAATGTTCCGCTTAACCAATTACTCATCTCAACTATTCTGAGGTGTCAATTCCTCAATAAACTAGTAAATCTTTATTAGCCAAACAAGAAAATTAAGTGTTAGGAGCAGACTAGACGATTGACCATCCTCTCACATTCTATACTATATACTTCTACCAAGTAACAATATGGGTCATTTGATGGTAATATCGAATCTTCACATTCTTCATTTATTATTGCGGCTATCTTTAGAAATATAAACTAACCAATAGGCAAGAACACAATCAGTAAGAGAAATATCAAATTCATCAGCAAAATAGCGAGTTAAGTATTAAATACTTCGCAAATCGTAATTAAAACAATCTAATATATATTTCTTTATTGAATTTTCTTACTGGAAAACATTTATTCTTTAATCTCTCTTGAAAAAGACCGAAGCAATGACAAAGAACCCGTAGTAGATTTTATGTGAACGGGCTTACAAATAATGTGTGAGATCTCATGAGGACACCGAGCGAAGATAAGGTGGTTAGTAAAAGTTACAGGGCTCACTTATGTTTAATTAGTCAAAAATGTTGACGTACCTGATCTTCTTTCTTCTTGTGAGTATGGTAGAGGTAACCGTTTCAAGAAACATTTGAAACCCGATATTCTGAAAGATGGAATTGTCAGATGCACGTAAGATCCTGGTTAGATTGCCGTCCATACCAAAATTAAAAGAACTTGGAGTATAACTATTCATGAATTGATTGTATAGGATGATAGTTAGTGTTTTTCAGTAATCCAATAGTTAGATTGACTGAAGTATGAGGAATGACATACCTACAACCACGTAATGATTACATCATCTCAAGGTTGGTTTAACCTCCTGTTGCCATTCTCCTAATGAAAATAGCCGAAATCAAAGACTCGAGTTCTCAGATATATAAATCTTCGAACGAATAAGTGTTGTATACACCTTTTATTATGAATAAGCTGTTGACATAACAGGCATGCACTATGCCAAATAATAATAATAATTAAATCTCCCAAAGATAAATTTGACCTTTGTTCATTTTTTGGAGACCTCAGATACCTGAATTTTAGAAAATAAAAATTATCTGATGTATCAATGTTCGAATCCTATCTGGCCTATATTAGGAGATGTAATTATTGAGGAGAAAGGATTGAGTATTAAGTTATTTTCTGATGTTCCTGATAATAATAAAATTCAAGAGGGCGTAAATACAAGGGAATAGTTCCTTCAAAATCATTAGATGAATTTTTATTTCAAATTCATCAAGTGGTGTCAATTCTATGAGATTGTCACAAGTATACAAAAGAGTTCCTTACCCACTTCTTGTATTCAAGCCTGTGAAACATAATCGTTCTCTCAAACCGGAATAATCGGCTCTCAAAAGGTCCATTCAAAAAAGAGCTAATTATGAAGCAAGAGATAGTTAGTTATATATGGATATAGAATTTGGGACTCCTTGGATGCATCGTACGTAAGTATAACATTCGAGGGTTATATCGGACGATTTATAGAAGATTAGTATAAATGATACGGTATACGGAAGACGTCTAATTGCCGATGATATCTGCTCGATAATTTGAACGAATTAATTAAAAAAAGAAACTTTTGAAAAAAATGAGATTACCTAATTGGATTTAGTATAAGATCCAATGAAGAAAAAGATGAGCTGAAAAAGTTCACAAATAGACCTCTTTGAAGAGATCTCTTTGAAACGAAAAAGTTTCACCAATACACCTCCATAAAGAGAACTCTCGATCGTTTATTATCCATAAAATAAAATATATCCTGGTAGAAATGACGTGGAAGGATTGTGTCAAATAATCTTAGGCGTCGGATTTCATGTCAAATTGGAGCCGCTCGGACTCGCCAAGCCAAACAAAGAACAGACGAAAGAATTCTCTTCCATGGGAAATCGGTATATACGTTGGCTGAGGCTCAACTTTTGTGGATAACCTTTCTTCATTCGACCTTGTTATGACAGCAACTAACCCAGGCTCTGCTTCGGAGAAGGCTGAGACCATCAAGATAAAAACAATACGTATGTCTCGGTAGACAGTTTATGTTTTTTCCAATGGTCGTGGAAACGTTAAGAATCATACGAACCATGTCACTGATCCTGTTAAACAGGATTGGATCGCTCTTTGCGAAGAAAAAAAAGATCATAGTGAAAGTAACTGTCGCATTGAGCTCATTTCTTTGCAATTCATCAAATGAAATATAATCTCAATTATGAGATCCTACAGTAGTTGTTAACTATTAGTTTTAGCATTGAATCATATAATAATTAAAGTTTGTTCATTTATTATTAGGTCAGACAATTTCATATATTTCTGCTCAAATTTGAGTTGTTTGTCTACATTGATATTCTTGGTGGATTATGCCTCTGCTTCCAGGCTTATGGACAAGATTAATGTTCAGCTTAACCAATTATACATCTCAACTATTCTGAGGTGTCAATTACTCAATAAACTAGTAAATCTTTATTAGCTAAACAAGAAAATTAAGTGTTAGGAGCAGACTAGACGATTGACCATCTTCTCACATTCTATACTATATACTTCTACCAAGTTACAATATGGGTCATTTGATGGTAATATCGAATCTTCACATTCTTCATTTATTATTGCGGCTATTTTTAGAAATATAAACTAACCAATAGGCAAGAACACAATCAGTAAGAGAAATATCAATTTCATCAGCTAAATAGCGAGTTAAGTATTAAATATTTCGCAAATCGTAATTAAACCAATCTAATATATATTTTTTTATTGAATTTTCTTATTGGAAAACATTTATTCTTTAATCTCTTTTGGAAGAGACCGAAGCAATAAGAAAGAACCCGTGGTAGATTTTATGTGAACGGACTTACAAAAAATGTGTGAGATCTAATGAGGACACCGAGCGAAAATAAGGTGGTTAGTAATAGTGACAGGGCTCACTTATGTTTAATTCGTCAAAAAGGTTGACGTACCTGATCTTCTTTCTTCTTGTGAGTATGGTAGAGGTAACCGTTTCAGGAAACATTTGAAACCCGATATTCTGAAAGATGGAATTGTCAGATGCACGTAAGATCCTGGTTAGATTGCCGTCCATACCAAAATTAAAAAGAACTTGGAGCATAACTATTTATGAATTGATTGTATAGGATGATAGTTAGTGTTTTTCAGTAATCCAATAGTTAGATTGACAGAAGTATGAGGAGTGATATACCTACAACCACGTAATGATTACATCGTCTCAAGGTTGGTTTAACCTCCTGTTGCCATTCTCCTAATGAAAATAACCGAAATGAAAGACTCGAGTTCTCAGATATATAAATCTTCGAACGAATAAGTGTTGTATACACCTTTATTATGAATTAGCTGTTGACGTAGCAAAAATGCACTTGCCATATAACACGCTTAATAATTAAATCTCACAAAAATAAATTTGACCTTTGTTCATTTCTTGGAGACCTCAGATACCTGAATTTTAGGATATAAAAATTATCTGATGTATCAATATTCGAATCCTATATGGCCTATATTAGGAGATGTTATTATTGACGAGAAAGGGTTGAGTTTTTAGTTATTTTCGGATGTTCCTGATAATAATAAAATTCAAGAGGGCGTAAATACAAGGGAATAGTTCCTTCAAAATCATTAGATAATCACTAAACTACTTTTTTTAAATTTAAAATTAAAAAAAAATTTTTCGTTGATTAAATTCAATGTTTTTATTCACAAAAATAACAAGATGAGTGTTTCACATAATCGGAGTCAAGTAATTAGCATTCTTTACGGATAATCTTGATAATTTTTTGTGAGTCGGTAAAGCTCGCAACAACGGAAGAATATCCACAGACTTCGATTGTAAGTATGATACTTTTTTTCGCGGCTGTAAAATTGGAGACCACGGTAATTTATCCATTATTGAAATACACTCATATAAATCAAACACGTCTGATAAGTCCATGCGAGAAGATAGAATCGAGGACCCCAGACAATTACTCATGGAACTTTTTTTGGAGAAAGTAAATATTTGCCACAATCTGTTGCCATAAGAGACTGACTCGGATTTTAAAGATTTTGTTCTCTTGTCGAGTATTGGGGAATATTGTGTTGGCCCCTTCAATATTTTTTCTAATTTCTGCGATGATTTTTTCGATTGCTGTGTCATTTCAAAAGTTGATGTTGATTTTGGTTTCTTAAATTTTTCTGAAAGTAAGAATTTCAATCTCAGAAGTTGATTGTGTTGGATTTCACTTTTTCTTAGCGTTTCGGTTGGTTTGAATGGCACTGACAATTCTTTGGATAATTTGTTAAATAATTTTATTAATTTTAAAACTTTTGTTTATTCAATATTTTCCAAATTTTCCGCGTATTATTCTGTATTTTCCAAATTTTCCGCAAATTCGACATAAATAGGGAACATTCATGCGTGCATTTATTTGCATTTTTCATGGAAAATCGATTGTTTCCTGAAGTAACAATTTTAGTATCATTGAGTGGAGAACTAAAGTTTGCTCAGGATTACCAGTGGATATTGTGGTAAAAGTATTTTTAAGTCGTTAAACTTACAATTGTTTCCCAAGGAGACGCACATTGCTTGGGCAGAGTAGAATAAAGATCTCGATCTTTCCTACTCCAGTAGAGGGCTACCTAAGATGGCGGGTATGGATGGATGTGATGATATGAAAGAATGCGTCTCACTCTGAACGTGGAAAATGGGAAGACAAAACGATAATAGTTATCGTTTAACTATGCAATCCTTGTGTCCGTGCTGCGATTCCACAGACTATTTGCCTTGGAAGCGTAGATTAATCATTAGGGAGGAAATAATAAGACATTTTTTAAGAAAATTCAAATCAAATGAATAAAAATTAAATTAAGGCATCTGAATGGCCACGCTATTTCCCCTAACAATAGCCAACGAGATTGCAGCGATTCCACCGACTATTTGCCTTGGAACCGTAGATTAATCATTAGGGAAAAAATAATAAGACATTTTTTAAGAAAATTCAAATCAAATGAATAAAAATTAAATTAAGGCATCTGAATGGCCATGCTATTTCCCCTAACAATAGCCAACGAGATACGTTCTCGGAACCAACCAGTCTCTCGCGGATCCTTGGTCACAGCTTGAATCATGGAGCCGATCTTACGAACCAACTCATCTGCTTGGGGGAATCCAAGGATTCCTGACGTTTCCACCGCGAATGGAACAAATATATACTCCTCCGAAGTTCTCTGGTACTTCCTCCTCTTTCGTTCCTCGGCCTGCTTCGAAGCATGTCCTGAGTCTGAAACAGAAGCAACCAAATTAGACGGGGAATAAGTATCAACACACGTCGCGTCCCAGATCAGGTTTCGTCCGTTGGCGAATGGAAAAGTCGTCATCCCATCAGGGCGTTTTCCATCGTTTCGAGAAAGACCAGCAGGTTCTAAAGATTTAAAAAAATTTTTTTAAAAAATTAAAAGGCTGAGTTCTTTGAGAACTCGGAGGATTGCTTTCCAGAAAGAAAAGGGATCAACGAGTAGGGTTAAAGCTAAGACAAAAGATTGGAATAGCNAATAAGTATCAACACACGTCGCGTCCCAGATCAGGTTTCGTCCGTTGGCAAATGGAAAAGTCGTCATCCCATCAGGGCGTTTTCCATCGTTTTGGGAAAGACCAGCAGGTTCTAACAGGCAATGGTGTCCAGCAGAGGCAAGGGAATTCTTTAATGTCATGTTTTTTTTAAATTAATTTGTTGTCTTCGAATCGTCCACGAAAATTATTCAAACAACAACAGAGCTCCAGATTTTACGAATTCCCAGGAAAATTATTCAAATACGCTCTCTGTAGTCGAGCAATCTTTTGCGATTTCTGTCAATGTTTGAAACTTTTTGCAATTATCTATCAAATAAAAATTTTTTAAATAATTTAAAAATAATTAAAATTAATAAAGAATAAGATGTTTTAAATATTGTTATAATAGTTTGTTGCATCGTGTAACGATCAACATTCTCGCCTACTACTTCAACAATTTGTGTGAAGTTGACGAAATAATGAAACAATTTTCAATTGAACGTGTAAAGTTCGTCTTACTCGTCACAGATGCCGCGAGATATATTAAGTGGGATGAATAAATCTAATTATAGCTGGAATCTCAATGAAATTTTTATATCCAAATCTTTTACGTCACTTGTGTTTCACATCTATTACACAATTTTACTCTAAGATTAAAATCCTATTTCACAGATGTTGATAAATTGAATTCTTCATTAAAAACTTCTACGGTAAAGAACCAAAGACGCTGTGAAATTTTCTCTCCAATAGGAAATCCACATGTGGAAGCTGGTTAAAAGTAGCCAAATATTATTTCAAACAGGCTCATTTAAAAATGTCTAAATTTGAAGATGAAGTTGTAATCTATTTAATTCTCTTCTCATTTTTTAAGCCAATGAATCAGTTAACATTCTCACTTTGTTTTCAAGTTTAACCGAAATTTGTAAAAATTATTAAGTGTTAATTGAAATGATTTCTAATACTGAACTACTCAGTTGTTCAATTGAAAAAACCTTATGACGAACTGAACAACATATAATTTTTATCTGATCGATGTAATATAAAAAATTATACATCAAAAAAGCTTCGAAGAATTCTTGATTTCTCAAATAAAATCTTTAGCCTGGAATTTACTCATACCTTCAAAATTGTTATGAAAGCTCAGTGTCATTTGAATGAGTGATATCTTTTGACGAAAGTTCTTACTAAAGATCGTAACTTTAAAACTGAAAATTTCAGGAATATTAAATTTCTTATTAAAATAAGTAATTTAGTTTATTTCTCCTATTCCGATTTTTGCAATTAAAAAATTTTTTTATAATTTTTATTTAAAAATTTCAATTTTCTGGTTGCCCTATTCATAACATAAAATCTCCATTATATGTATTATGTTTCTACATAAAAAGACTTAAATCGTGTGAAAAAAATCTAAAGACGGGGTACGACCTGGACAAATTGAGATCACTCGCATTCGACAGAGAAATATAAAAAAGACTAACTATAAATATTGTTTCTTTGAATGTTGCACATGCGGGGCTATAAACATTATGGTTTTCGTAAAAATGCCATAATAATAATAAATCGTAGTTGATATGGATTTTTTCATTTGTTCAGCTTCGTTTTCTATGATGAATTTTCTTTACTGAAAACCCTAAAATCTCCACTAAGCTAATAAGGAAACACGTCCGCTAAACAATTTTAGGTTATCTTAGTAATCTGCTCAACTTTTTTCAATGTTCCCCATGTGACGTATCGCACTTTCTATAATCTCAGAACACACTGGTGATTAGGTGTACAGTATTTGGTCGCCAGTTCACTTTAGAAAATCTACAATCGTGTCGGCCATAACAGAATAGTCGAGAAACGTTAAATTTTCTAGTAAATATCGTTTGAAAATCGGTGATCCTTTTTGTTTGTTGTACATACTTCTAGCTAACTGGTGCATACCGCGTCTATTTTAAAGAAATCTCGTGCCTGTTACCTCTTAAACGGAATTACACAAAGCTCTTCCCACTCTTCGGCTATATTCAACTTCCACCTGATAAGCTATCCGAACTGCAGATGCGCTAGTCTTATCCAATGCGGAAGACTTGATCTGCACGGCACAAGATAGGAACATTACCTTCGCCTCTGACAGCGTCCAAACACACGTGTATTATCTAGAGTCTTAGTTATTAATCAATCACCTATCCCACTATTCCTCCATGTGAAGTGTTACAGTATTCACCTGAACCGACTTCCACTAACTACAAAACCGGAGCTTTCGAACAATTATTGGATACAACAAATTCAAACCGTCCGACTACCATTCTCCTAATGTAAGATTACTATTGATGAGCAACTTCCAATTTTTAATTGAAACGACGGAACAAGACCACCTTTTCAAAATTCTGAAACATACAAAGAACCGCCGAATGATAATTCCTACCATAGCGAACCTGTTTCATGAACTGGTAAAAATTTCTCAGTCACCTCCCGATAGAACAAAATCAAATTCAATACAAAACTAAATCTTTACCAAAACCTTCCGAAGACCAGTTTGGAACGACATATTGGATGACTTTCCCTACTGTTGGATGACTCAGAGACAAAGAAACAATAATGAACAGAACACAATTAAACGACGAATCAAGCGTGTTTTTTACACCTGACAAATTATTATTGATTCTACAAGATGCTTCCCGGAACCTCCGGTGAACATCTGACTGATAGTGAGGTAGTGGTTAATAACTAACCAGCAAACTATACTCGCTGCTACCGACTTGAAGTACTTAATTAAAGTTGAACTAGTGCATAAGTTAGAACGTGGAGTAATTTCTGCGTATTAAAGAAAGGTAATTTGATGAAAATACTTCTGACATTCTATATACTAGTCTTCAAAAAGACTATTCTGTCAAATCTGAAGGTAGTATGTACTCATATTCACTCAATTTCTTGTTATTTTGTACATATATGTTTATAAAAAAATGAAGTACCACTATTGTACAAAATTTCTACTTAGTTCATATAGAGCGAAATCACTTTCTTTCCTTTTATTCATTAACATTGAAGTGGTGATAGCAGGATTTATTGAAAATCCTGAGTGTTGATAATTAAACTAAGCGTTGCATACACGTAGGACCCGGGTTAAAACCTCATTTAACCAAATATTGAAAGGAATTGGATGATAATCTGCTGTTGGTATGAGATTTTTTCAAATATGATTCTATGCATATAGGTAATAATTAACCGTTTATATGATAAATTAATATTATTAATTGAACACTATGGAAACTCGTCTACTTCAGCCTGAAATTGAAGATGGGAAAACCAAAAAACGACTCGGCATCATTCAGATCGGTATCATTGCTATATTCCATGTCGAAAATTCTGGAAAAACTAGTTCTTTAGAAGATCAGAAAAACAATACCAGAGAAATTATTCTAACACGGATTTAAATCCTTTCACTCGACGAATACCCACCTAATATCCCTGAGTGATTTTATTCGCTCGGGGTTTACCAACAAACCCAGGCACAAAAAGACAATTCTATGTTCTTTAGAGATTCACAAGGCATTTGACTTCATCCCAAGAAAAAGACTCACCAGGAAAATCTATCAGACGGATATACCTGGGAATTTCAAACTCTGGCTGGTGAATTTCCTCAATGGACGAAGGGAATCTATCTGTTTGAAAAACCTACGGTCGAGGTCTCGTTTAACTTTAAATGGAATACCCCACGGATCTCCTCTGATCCCTATACTCTTCAATCTTTTTTGAATCACATCCCGACTCTGGAGGATGAGGATGACCTTTTGCTGACTTATGCAGATGATATTGTTATTGCATCTAGGGACCAAGACGTTCAGGTCGCCTCAGAGAGATTACAATTACTTGTAAACTGCTTAATCTACTAGTTAAATAAAATCAGTATGTTGATCAGCCCGAAAAAATCGGTTATGTTTTTGGACACTCTTTTAAGATTCCAGTCAAAGTCGGAACAGAGGGAAATGCAATGACACTACGATCACATACTTAAAAAGATAACTTTTTCTCAACAATAAATAAGTGAAATTTTGAATAATATGATAATAGAAAATTACAATATCGAATTTTTTGTGTTTTTGAAAATTTAAAATTTTGTGTTTTTGAAAATTTAAATTTTTTGTGTTTTTAAAAATTAAAATTAATAATAATTTTATTCTCTTAAAAAATTTCTAACTAGTATTGCAGAAAATGATTGAACACATCAATTTTGTTAATTTTAATAAATCTTGTTAAAGAGAACTAAATTAAGTGTTACAGACTAGTTTGGAGTTCTTTCTTGTTAAACAAACAACTAAATGATAAAACAATAATAAACCAATCAAAACGATGGAAATAGTAATAACTGAGAATATGGTAACTCCAATAATGATATTTTTTACTGCTACATGATTATCACGTGAAGTACAATTGGATCCTTTATTTGGATGTTTACCATTAGTTAATATAATCTTGTATATTTTATAATCAAATCCAGAATTATTTTCGGCAAAACACATTATTTCGAGTGATTCGTTGACCATGACAGCAATCACCCTAATATTCCATACTATTTCTATCAATTGGTCATTTCTCCTAAACCAATAAATAGTCGTTGATTCGGGATTCTCAATCTCACATGTTAGAGACATTGTTTTTGTTTTATTTAATAAAATTATTTTAATCTCGTTATTCAAAATTTTTGGTTTTTCTAATATT
>RDEW01000044.1:365025-431666 GCA_011109175.1 Dicyema japonicum | reverse complement strand
GGGGGTTACTGCATATTATAAACTACTACGTTTTAAGTATCTCAAATATTAAGAGTCGTTTGTCCGTGAGGATAATAGTCCCGTTTACGAGGCAAGATCCCCCAAACTCAATCAAGGGACACAAAAATTATTATATCTTTCATATGACCCCACAAACGAAACACTCCTCAACATGAAACACATTCACACGCAAAAAAGACATAATTCCACCACTTATTCGATGGGAGACTCCCAAGGCACTAAAAATATCGTTGCAGTCATTGTTGGAGATAAGTGATTCCACAATGCTAATAACTTGTTTGTCTCACAAGCTCATCCTGCGACTGTCCCCTAACGATTCCGAAAGAAAAGCTACATCCTCGATGGAATCCTTCCATTTTAGAATAAGGGTAACGTTTATGTCCATATAATCGATACATTCTTTAAATTCTGGTT
Source organism: Dicyema japonicum (assembly GCA_011109175.1). Lineage (NCBI taxonomy): Eukaryota > Metazoa > Dicyemida > Rhombozoa > Dicyemidae > Dicyema > Dicyema japonicum. The sequence goes on along the minus strand of RDEW01000044.1, from coordinate 431,231 downwards.
CAGGGAGGGTCCCGAAATGGTCAGTTTCCACAAGATCAAGTGATTCTGGGATTTTAGCAGAGCTTCCTCACTATTGTCCTTCAGACTGGAACAGATCTTATTAAGGTAGCCAAATCTCTGACTTTACTAGTAAAACAACCTTAATCTCACTAACCCCGTCAAAGCTAAGCTGAATGACTTCTACCACATCGGTCCCGTAGGCTTTGTTGGGATCCTGGATGTTTTTTATGATGATAGTGTGTTTTGTTCGCTACTTTCCATGATCATATCTCTAAATGGAATCTTCGACTGATATGAAGCTAATTTGTCGCTCAATGATAGAGATTCGAAATTGCCAAATGACAGGACCAGTTCCCTCGAACTCCTTCCCAAAACACCAGTGCACTCAAAGACTTTGAATGAAGAGGAAGACTCAAACACCCGCACAGACTCGGCAGCATTAAACTCTTTGGTTTTTTCTTCCAAGTTTAAAAATTACTGTAGTACACTGTACTAACTACTAAAATAGCAGCAACGTNGAACTCCTTCCCAAGGCATTAGTGCACTCAAAGACTTTGAATGAAGAGGAAAACTCAAACACCCGCACAGACTCGGCAGCATTAAACTCTTTGGTTTTTTCTTCCAAGTTTAAAAATTACTGTAGTACACTGTACTAACTACTAAAATAGCAGCAACGTGCCTGACCGGCACGAAAAAGAATCATTTGCTCTTCTTCACTCCACTGGAGGGGTTTCCACAACTGCATGTAATAGACGTCTTACCTTTTATGCTGATTCCGGGTGGACTCTGTTTCTGTAGAAGTGGAAACTGAATACACTTAATTAGTTGGTTACTTTAACTTCTTTCTCGGTGTATCCGGGGTTAATAAATAAATAACAAATAAGGCAGACGATGTTCATTTCCTTCTCTTTTTAAGGTTTTCCAAATTTTGGAGCATACAATGTATTCCCAATTAACTTGCTTAGATATGTCTTCGGGATTTAGAGTCCTGACCCGTTCCATTTCCGACAAGCTTTGTCAAATGAATCATTTCAGCGTAGTCCAATAGTATGATGAAGGACTTGCCGTGTCAAATGCTGCAGCCTGAGAGAAACGATGGACATTCCTGTACACAACCTCCAGCGCCGATCTTAGAAAGTAATCTTGATTGTATTTACAGAAATTGGTAAAACTAATGAAACTTATTCTGCCCCTTATAAGCAGTTTATACAGAAAGACTGAATATAGTGATCTCTGGATTCGAATTTAATGTGGTACAAGATTTGGCGGAACTTTGACAAATTTACTTTAAGAAAGCTGTTGTTACGATGGCATGTATACAACAGTGATCTTAACTCAGTTATATATACAAATACTGGGAAATTCGATTTCAATTCCACATGTCACAGGTGCTTGAATCACTTTCGAAGATAGTAATTAAAGAACACATCCCAGAGTAAATATTTTTGCGATACACCATAAACAAGAATAATAGAGCAGCTAAAACAACCAAAAAAAGATGGAATAATAAGGGAGAGTTTGAATATTGTGAACATAAGTGGGGAATTTCAGTGTATAAATCACAAATGGTGGATTAATGGGGTTCTTCTAGATATCGAGTATCATCGGCAATATACACGTTTAAAAATGGAATGTAGTACAATATACTAACTACTAAGATAGTAGCAACGTGAAGTGTACAATAATATTGCACATTTTCGACCATTTTAATTAATTATAATGGAGATCTCAGTGCACCACCAAAAAACACATGACGAAATAGGCACGTTTATTTATTTTATATTTAAGATCGATTAAATATTAATAATAATAAATTTAAATTATAAAAAAATAAATCTTCTTACTCTTAATTCCCGCCCAGTCTTCTTTACATGCACAATGACCAAAGTGTTGGAAAAGCTTGTTCTAAAAATTATTTTCCTGGATCTTCCGTCATTTTCTTCCAATACGACTACAGACCGGGTCGCTTAACTATGACACATCTTGGATTTGTCGTGAATATTCAAAAGACAGACGAATCAGAATATAAGACTGCGACTGAGCAAATTTTTTTCCGTGCGACGCAGGAGACTACGGTATCAATATCTCCTTTCTTACCGAACGGCGTACTTCAAAGACATCTACTGTCCAATTCATTATTAAATTTGTTTTTATCCGATATTCCATACTTCAATGATCCATAAATACTGTTTATGCAGATGATAAATTTATAGCGATGTTTCAAGGAGTCATCAACCACACAAGTCCTACTGTCCATCTTGAACATCTGACTATATCCTGTTTATGAAGTACATCCAAACACTTAGGCGTTTCTCGAGAATGAAGGTATCATTATTTTAGAATGCTAGTCAAAAAGAGGAGGAATTAACTGTGTCCTTTATGAAAATAAAAGTGCCAATGAACTAAATGAAAGGATCATCCTCACTATTTGACCACAAAGAATTCCATAAGAGGACGATGAGTGAAGTACTTGGGGACCCATTTGATGAATATTTATCTTGACATGGTTCATATAGCTTTCAGTTACTTTTTTGTACTGGATTCTGAGAGCAGTAAGTAAAAATATTTATTTTGATTTAAAAAAATTTGTTCATGAAAAACTTTACTAGTGAAATTGTGAATATATCTGTAAACACAAAGTGTCGAATTGAGCGATTCTGAAATAAAAAATATTATTTTATTGAAAATAAGTCGATCCAAAACATCTTACTTTAGCAAAATATTGAATGAAGTATTTCTAAGAATAGGCCTTTTTAAGAAATTAACTCATGCATAGAAAGAAAACAGGCAGAAATAGAGGTCTATAAATAGTTTAGTAAAGGAATACAGTATAATTTTTAAGATTTGGTAATTTGCAAAAAATTAACTTTTTAAAAAATAGATAACTCGCCCCCGGCCGGATTCGAACCAGCAACCTTGCGGTTAACAGCCGCACGCGCTAACCGTTGCGCCACGGAGGCACTTGTCATATTCAAATCTTAATACCGAAAAATATTCAAATTACAAGAAATGTTAAAACACACTGAAATAGAGAAGTTGTATAAATTATTGGCTAAAGAACTCAAGCTAATGTATGGTTTTCCAATGAATTCATCTCCATTGATCTAACGTGGGACATTATATTTTCGAACTAGGATTCACATAAATTGAAAATCGTCTTCACCCTTAATGCTGGTTCTGGATGGACTTGTTTAAAATTGAAAGAAGTCTGTTTCTGTGACAGTGACAACTGGATACACATAATTGGGTTTTAACTTCTTTCTATCTGTGGAAAAAGTTATGAGGTCAATAATCATTTCATTTGGACATTTTCCCTTATTATCATCCTTTATATTTTCCATTACTATTCAGATAACGACTTCGATATTCACTATATGAGCTAGACAGCTACAGCCATAACTGGGAGGCTATTTTCGCTCAATATTTTAATAGCCAGAATCGTTCAACGATAGAGTATTAACCATATCATCGATTTATGTTTTCAATGTGGAACTGACATGTAGGTAGGTAGTTAGTAGCCAAGATCCAAAGCTACGTATTTTTTATGGAATTTAGTATCTAGAAGTGACGTCATTTTATTAGTAAGAACGGAATCTCATAACTGGGGTATGGGCGTCTTCCACCTTTTATGCCTGTTTCTGATTGACTGCTCTGAATTGAATCTGTGACAATGGGAACTGAGTAAATCACTAGTTAATAAGTAAGTTTCTCGTGTACCAGGTACTAATAATTTTAACTTTCCGATTGGCAGAACTCTATCCCGTCAATATGGAAGTTATTGATTTTGAAACTCGGACAGCCAAAGAGTCTCGACTTCGTTCAGATCGATGTCCCTCATTTGCGCATCGAAAAAATCATAAAAAAGCTGATTCTTGAACAAAGTGAACCTTATTATCAGTTGTACACCTGTTAAATTTATATGCCAAAAATTTTTTCCTAGTGGTTACTCAGGTTAGGATCGTTTAAACCAATTAAAAAATCAAGATACTCAAGAATCTGAAAGCTGCAGTTTTGCCAACGTGTCTTCAAATAACTATATCGGTGAGTCGGATATCAAGTGCTGTTTCGATACTCATTGATAAAGACTATTCATGATTATACAATTATTGTTGGCAGGCCTCAGGATAAAGCGGGTAAAAGTTATTAGAAAGCATTCACGACCGGAATTGATATTCTTTATGGTGACTCACTTTCAAGTGGCGACGGGGAGTTAGAATATATTATTTTCTGTAAATTGTAAAAAAAAGAGTTTACAAGAGTAAAGGAAAAAAAGTTTACGGAAGGTCGAGATTGTGAGTGTGATTAAAGGTTTGTGTTAATAACATTGTTAGTTGTATTGATAGGTTGACAAAGAAGTAGTTGTGTTCTTTCAGTTGCCAAATTTTTCTTAGTTGTTTTAATGACAACGTGGATCGTTTCAACGTGGATCGTTTTTTTTTTAATTTTTTGGGAGATGCATAAGCTATTCCCACGGACAACAGCCAACGAGAGCCTCTCCTTGAGCCATCTCGTCTCACGAAGATCACCAGTTTTGTCGGATAGTAGTTTTCCAAGATGATTCAGGAACTTCAGCGTTTTAGGGCCAAAGTTCCCCGAAGTTTCAATCGCGACAGGTGCGAAAATGTACCTGTCGCTGATATCCGAATACTTAGCATTTTTCATTTCCTCTGCTTGAGAAGAAGGTCTGCCCGGTGAATTATTTTTTTGCTTGGGCGAAAGAGCAGACACAGGTCACATCCCATACAAGGTTTCGCCCTCGCTCGAAGGAAAGGAGGTCATGCCGTCAGGGCGTCTTCCGTTGTCAAATAGACCAGTCGGTTCGATCCGGCAACGGAATCCAGCCGATTCTAATGCCTTCTTAATGATGCCGTTATTGCCGAATGTCGAGAAAATCTGCCAATTCCGCTCCGGCATGAGAGGAGGTGGAGACCCAGTTCGTCCGATAGACAGCCACATTTGCACTTCGATTTGGTGCAAACAGGCAATCCGAGGTGTAGACATACAGCTGTACGAAGGGAGTCATCATCCCACAATCCACCAACTTCTTGACATGGGTAAACCCCAAGCCAAGATCCATCAACCGCCTCCCTCGAATTTTGGAAACAGTCCAGGCGATGTCCAGAGAGCCGGCTGACTAAGTTGGATGCCAGAGCATTCCATCTATGGATCATCCAAGACGATTGTTGGTCTGGATTACGCGGCTCGCTAAGCCCTTCACTCCGCCACACGTCCATGTATTCAACCAAGTCATTGGACAGTTTCCGAGATGGAAGGACAGTTTTTTTTAATTTTAAATTTATTTATTTTAATATAATTAAATGTTATGATTATAAATATTTTTATTTCAATAATCTTTAAGTTACTACGTCTGACGATCTAAAAAAATAAAATGAATCAAAATAGAATCACAAAATATTACGCACGTGTGAAATTATCACCATCAATCAGTCGAAGGTTCTCCCTTGTTCCGATCAAACTCAAACAAGGCGTTACCAAATTAGTTCTATAGTCGAGGAGGTAAAAAAGTGATTTAAAACTAAAGTCGTTTTATTCTATCGGTCCAGACGGTATTCAAATCCAGCACGAGTCCCTATGCAATCGGGACCTTAACACAACACTTCAATTAATCGGAACACCATAAAGTCGGCGAAAATATCTTGATTCTATCTTACAGTGACTGAATCTCGATTCATGGATCAATGCTCATAGACAACCATACTTGAAGATCTGTTAGAATTTTTAAGCACGTGATTATAACCTTTTTGACCACAAGCTTTGAAAAATCCTGCACAACCCTCATCACGTAGAAAGAAATCCCGTTTAAGTATTGGGAACTCCATTAGATTATTGGGAGTTATTCGGCTTACTAATGACTTTAGAAACAACACGTGAACAATTTGTTTTCTTTTGCCACAAAAAACTAAACTTCTTGACGGTTCTCATTCAAAAATACAAAAGCTCTCTTTCCTCAACGTTAGATTCCCAATATAATCAATAGATTGAGCCAATCGTCAACTACTGTGGTATCCATGGAGTACTAACTTAGTATAAACGTGCCTAAAAGAATCAAGGACTTCAATTCCTGAGTAATTGAAACTCTCAAAAAGTGATTGTCTTCCATGGAAGACCTTACTTTCTAATACTCTTTATTCAAAAAAAAAGGAATTCAAAAAAACGGTCTATGACCTGAGATGGAATTGTATATAACTGAAATTATATTGAGTTTTCCCTACAGACAAATGAAACTTGAATCAGTGGTATTGAAGAAAGTCTGAACAATAATTGCCTTGCTAGGTTCAATCCACTGTTGATGACGAGTTTTCGAAGATCACCAATCACACGTATCTCGAAACATTGGGCTATACTCCTTTTTGGGAAGTACTGCTCATTATTCTAGTGTGTTCCCAAAAATAGAGGTAGTATTATTGGAAAGCTATTAGGCTAAAAATTTGGGAGGAGTAAAATCTACGAGGGAATAAAATTACCAATAAACTACAACCACTTTGTTGGACAACAAGAGTCTCCCTATCGGAATTGATTTGCGTCACAGTCTCTACATCTGTAAATCTCGCAATAGTCGCTGTAAGCGAGAAAAACTCATTTATCGCTTTCGGCTTGTATTTTTTATTCAAAACTACCAGGATGCTGAATATTCTGAACAGAAGAAATAAAGAAGTCTAGTTTTCGAAGATCGGTTCTGTTTCATACCAATCGTATTTGAAACTTCTGGTAGGCGTTATAAAATTGGTAAAGGAGTCATCCGTAAAATTGAGGAATGCAATCGTGACACGACTCAGAGAGGCAATAAAAAAATACGAAAGCAAGAGTTAGATATTAAATTAAATTAAAATTATTTCCAAAGACAAAAGTAATCAAACTAACTAACTCCTCGATCCTGACTAGTTGAAGCATTCCAGAACTTGTGACCAAGTAAAGACGTTGTCCCAGGGGAAGAATTGTTGGATCCTCTTGATGACGGCCAGGCATTGGGCGCCTCCTTAGTAGGGTGGATCCAGTGACGACATCGAAAGATGAAAATATACTAATTAAAGTCAAATTTTGACTAATTTATATTAATTAAATTTTTATATATTTTTTAAAATATGTTTTACAATATGGCAAACCTTATAATACGTGTGTACATAAACTGGCGTGCAGTTGCCACGTTCTTGTGGTTGGTTGCATGTCTGAATTTTTATTTCTTTATGTATTTCAATACATTCTCTTCAATATTACATATATTATGGAATCGTCAAATAGTGTTGAAGTCTCTTATCAAAATGTTTAATATATATGTGTTTTGGTAACCAATAAATATGGATTTTCCTCCACTATTTGATTTTTTGATATTTAATAAAACAAATTTATCAAATTTTCAAATTTTTGTAAAATATACATTTTTAATGAAAATTGGATTCTTCCAATATATATTTTGGATTTTTATCAATATATCGATTTTTCGAAGATTTTTTATTTCTTCAAAGCATTTTCTAAAATTCGAAATTTCTACCTTCTGTATTTCCCCAACTGGAAGACCACAGAGTGATTCACTCGAATTTGAAAAGAGCAAGCTCTTGAAATTGGTAACGGATTTCGATGTCCCGAATCATTGGTTAAAAGCATTCGTAATCAGAGGCCAACCACCACGGGCATTCTCTTAAATCTGGATTTTGTAGCTTCAACTACTTCCACAGCCCATTGTCTCTTGTCCACAGTGTGAACTTTGTCGACTACGCATTGCAGTGAGAGAAGATGTTCTTTAAGATCAGTATTGACAACTTTTTGGGTCTTGGACAAGTCATCGACCACATTCTCTACGTTTCTTTTGTTTTTTCTTTTAGTAACTTTCGTAGATAGGTCGATTGAAACATCTTTTCTTCTTTTCTTACAAGAAACAGCCATGCCCACAACAACAAAAAATTTTCTATATACAGTTATTTTAATTTTAGTTTTTGAGTTTTGTCGTATATTATTTGTTAATTTTAGCCAGAAATCATAGAAGCCACATGTGAATTTTTTTCATCCAAATTGTTTACCAGATCTTTGTTTCTACGACATTTTCAAAATTTTCTATATTCGAATATATTTCTTGCACTTTGAGATTAATTGCCCTTCAGATATATTGTTCCTCATAACTTCTCTAGAAATTTTCAATTTAGTTTCGTTACCACAACAAAAATAAAATTTGAAAATAAAACAAAAAATAATTTATTTAATATACTTTTATTATCTTAAAAATTGTATATAAATGATTTTACGATGTTCCAATATTTACATGATTTTCTTGATTTTTCATTTATTCTGCCAAAAAATTGATTTGAAAAAAGTGTTGAGGGTGCCACACCCATGGTTCTCCCGCTTTTGGTGTCGGACTTTTTGGGATAGTGATTCCTTTTGCGATCGGAAATTTCAGTAAGAAAAATACATCCATTTTTTATACATGTAAACAGAAAGCCATTATTTCGTAAATATTCCCCCACATTTTTTACAACTATCATATCGATTTGTTTTTGTTTAGAAGAATCACAATTGGAAACGTTTTTGCTTAATTCCATTGACAGCTACTTGAATCTTCCGACACGCTACATCTGGTTTCCACGAGTGATCCCAGAGTACTATGTCGTCCGCATAGACAGCCATCTCCGTCCTCACATTGGCCGGTGGGGGAGTGTAGACAGATATATATATTGAAAAGGGTAGGGCTTATAACCGACCCTTGTGGAACACTCTATCTGAAAACACCCATCAGGAGTACTAATACGACTTTGGAGATTGAAAGTTACTAATGGAGTTGAAAAAATATTGCAAACCTTTCACCCGAATGTCATTTGGGATGCCTTTTTGCAATTATTTCATTTTGATTGTGTGATACGATGAATATTTTTTGTGACGTTTTTTAATACAATCTTTATTACCTATTATAAATGTTGAGATTTTATCATTATTTACTTTTTGACGACATTTAAAACGCTTGTTTATTACTTCATCTTCCCAAATGTTCTACAGGGCATCATAGCATGTGTGCAATACAAGATTATATTTTTGCTATTGTCTTCGGTCACCAATGCAACATATGGATCGTCAATACCAGATTACGTTTGGGTACAGTATTGTCATTCGTATTTCGGAATGAAGATATTTGCATGGACCAGAGACACTGTCAATTTCGGGATAATATATTTTACTATAAGTGTACAATTATGCACTAAATAAGCAAAACATCGAATAGACAAGAAGCATTGCGGGTAACGATTCAGTTCCCAGTCCTCCTTATTGATAACTTAGCATTTTAATAGCTCTTTCAACAGATGCAGAGGATGTCTGACTCCGCGTAAGAGAAAAATTCCTTGTCATTATCAAAATGTAGTCCTTGTATATCATAATATGCCCGATTGATTGAGTAGTCACAACACTCCGAAAGTTAAAGAAGATCTACTATTTGCGAATGATTTAATATGATTTCCGTTAATCGAAACTTAATATCCGGATTGTTGACATGATGTTTAGCATTTGATACTAAAACTCCATCTAACTGAAATGAGTTAACAATTTCAAAAATCAGTTAATTTATTATTAGGAAACATGAGTAGTTAATTACAGAGTCCAGCGGATATACCTCTGACTACTGCCAGGGATATCCTTTGGAAAAGCCACTCGGTTTCCCGACGCTCCCTCGAGGGTTTGGTCAATAGACACCCAACTATGCTCTAAGGAAAGAGACCGTCTTGGGGCCAAAGACTCCGCTCGACTGGCTGTACATGGAAACGGTTTAGGAGGCTGCTGTATTTCTTTATTTTTGAGTTTTCATATAAACGTGGCCTCTCCCGCTTTCAAAAATTATTTCAAAATTCATGAAATAATATTTCACTGCCTGAAATTAACTTCGGAAAAGCTCAGATAATTTCGTATTCAGTGAACGTATAGAATAAAAGGAGTTATTTGACTACGACAATTAACAAAAACAATCATATAACCTTTAACAATTAAATTTTTTAAACTAACTTTCTTATTTTATATTAATTATTAAATCTTTTGTTGAGCTAAAATTTTCACAATATTGCGGCTAGTAAATTCTGAAGGAAGTAGATCCCCGGTTCCCATTCAAAACGGCCTCCGATAATTTTTTCATGTTTCTGATAAGTTCATCAATAAACTTCACGTGATATTTTACAAAGGTCCTAGACATCTTTAGGTTAAAAAGTCATTTTTCTTAAATCTTATAAAAATTGATTTTAAGGGGGTCCTATGTGATTCCAGTGCCAATCTAGTATGCCAAAAGATCATTTCCTTCTCCTACCCAAAAGTAGATGTTCTCACAGCTTCAAGGGCTTGATATTTCCTCCCTTTTCTGTTAATTCCGGAGGCATTTGTATGGTTTGAAAGTACTCCCCTCTGCGATCATAGGAACTTAATTTACTTACTTTCTTCTCGATGGGTTAATAAATTAAAGAAATCTTAGTGGAAATCTATTCACATAATAACAAATATTGATTTTATGTCTACAGGAAATACAGGAACTCGTACACAAAGCAGGAAAAATTAGCATTAAAATAGTTGATACACTATAAAATGGATTGCAACAGAATAAGTCATTTGATCACAATGGAATGTTGTTTTTTCCTCTGTAATTTAGACTTTATTTTAATAATGATACTATGTTACTATTTGATAAAGTTCGATCTCCGAAAACGATAGACTCCCTCAGGTATAATGAAACATTCAGTTCAGAAATTTTGGGATATAATACTGATTCCTCGAAATATTACTGAAGATTTTGAAATTAAGGTTGTGATGATGTGAATTAAGATCCGTTTTATGGCTCATTGCCAGTAAAAATAGAGAATTAGCCATGGTGTGTGAATACAGACTGAGTTCAAAGTAAGAGTTGTTTGTAATTAAACCGTCAATTCGCTATCAAAAACGAAATTCGAGGAATATTTTGGGCATCCTTAACTTGATATGTTAATTATGATTTTAAAATTCTTTTTAATATATTGTGTTTTCCAAACTTTAAGATCTCTGATTGTATAGCTTTTATATCTTCTGGTGGTATAAGGTTCTCACAACCAGAGCTCATGAAGGTGTTGTCCCCGTTTTATATAAATTGGAGACTGTGGCTATATTTCAAAGAGAAATTTCTTTTGAGATTCTTCATTCTAAGTTTGATGAGATACCGTGAGGACAGTATCGACCGTCATCTAGGTGGGTGCGACGAATGTTATTTTTGATTCAAAACTAATATTTGCAAATAATGTTTTAGGAGTAATATATTTATTAAGAAATGCTTAGTATTAAAGTGTTTCGTATATATTTTTTTAGATTTTATTTTGATTTCTATATATTAAATGATATTGAAAGACCTCGAAATGTTAACGACAATTGAAGCGATGATGCTGTCCTTCATATCTGAGTGCGAGATTTCTGTTCAAGGTTTCGCGTTATATTGAATAATTGTGAACAGTGAAATAGAGAATACAAATCACACCTCATTTGAGGATTCGTAGAAATCACATTAGCATCAAACACGTAAATAAGAGAATCGACAATAAAAATGACAAATTAGTTGAATTTAGAGTTTATCAAAATGATTTTGTTATGTTTTAATTCAGAATTTTACTAAATACTTGAGAATGTAGTTTTCTCAGATTTTTTAAAATGTAATGTTTAGAAGAAATGTAATAATTGAAATACGTATTTTTGAGAGAATCAAAATTGAATGAAATAATGTTTATAAAAATGTTTGTCAATATTTTTTCGATTTTAATTTGATTTCTTATATATTAATGATTATCTATTATTTATGCAATTTTGATTATCTAATTATTATGAAATGTTTTGTTTTGATAATTAAAGTATGATCGAGAAAATTTTTCAAAAATCTGTTGTTGGTGGTGTGGTGTAATTGAGAAAGAAGTAACCAGAAGCGATATGCACAAGATCGACAAAAGAGAAGAGCTTTGTGAATTTTGCAATAAAATTAACAAAAGAAAGCGGCTGATATGTTGTGTCGTTTGTTCGTCGTTTTTTCACATGTCATGTGTTGGAATGACCAAAAAAGCCCTTACCACCATTACCAACTGGTGTTGCCAGGCATGCCTCCTTCCTGGGACGAAAGCACCATCGACTCCACCTAATTCACCTGAACGAATACCAGTAGATTACCAGAAAACCCTTGAATCAATTGCAAACCTGGCATCTACAAGAAGGATCATGATCAAAATTCCAAAAGCTGCCCGTGTTCCTGCCGCCGACTGTTTACACGATTGTATTGAAAGGGCAATTTCTTCGACTGACCCAGTGAATTGGACACGATTATTCTACTTTGCACCATACACGCTATGTATGCCCTGTCAGAAGAGAAAGATCAGGAATCGCTCACGTCTATTGTAAAGGAAAATATTTGCTTGTTTTCTTCTGGACATTTGTTCAGTGACTTCCGAGAATATACCTTCAAGCCCTCAAACCAGTTCTAAAATGCCGAAACGAGTCAGGATCAAGAAGTTAGTTAGTTTGGTTACCCTTGGTCTTTGGAATATAATTTGATTTAAGAAGGATTTGGTCAATCTGACTTACCATTTCCATATATTTTGAGATATCTTTTACATTTCATTCAGTCAAACGTTAAGTAAGAATTTCAAATGAGAATCAAAAAATTCAATTGAAGTTTGAAATGTAAATCTGACAATTTATTGAGAATCTCATCAGATATAATACTGACAAATCCGCAATATCCGATTTGACTACACAGGCTGCCAAGGAAAGCTCCTGATAAGGTCGTGGGATTGGTGTGAGGTATCCTGTCTATTTGGCCATTCCATGGTACCGGTCGACCTTCGCTAGCTGCCGTATCTTGGCCAACTCAATCTTGTTTTCCTGCCAGAGATTGTGCCTGGACCCTGTTCTTTAGAGGTTGTACAGAGGTGAACAGTAAATAGGCACGTGTTCTGAAAATCTTTACCACTCAATAGGACTGGGATGAAATCCTTTCTGAAAAAGCTAAATGAACTTGGAAGGTTTACATGTCTGAATGCATTTTGGTGAATTCGGAGTCCTAGCTCTATGTATTGGAGTTGGTAGTCTGCTAGACTAAAATACAGTCCATGTTGAAGTTCTTCTTCGGCTACGCCGTGACGTCTGTTGGAACACCGATCTCAATGCGGTGGGATGGTTGACAGGAATGGACTACATCGCTGTCATGCAGATGTAGGTTTGTGGAGCTATCGAAAATGCCGGGTTTACTTGCCATTTGGAACCTTCTGTCCTGACTGAGGTAATGTGATAGAGCCGGATGGCATAACGAACATACTATGGAGAGAACGGATGTGTCTTGCTAGATTCAACATGACTTTGTCGTGTACCACAATTTCTGATTTAACACTAAAGCAATTCAGTTGGCAAATGATCAACAGTATGTTGACATAATAATGAAACATCTTCGATCCACTCCAAAACGATTATTGTCTTGAAGTATATAATGCCTTACTTAGAAGTGTGTTATTAACATATTGTAAACACGTTGAAGATTTAACATAATCATAAGGTTATCATTGCCTTGAAGAGGACTGAGTTAAGGACTTTTAAGTTGATTTTTTAATTATGAGTTATTTGCGTAGGATCTTAAGGAAGATGCGCTCATTAAAGCGATTTACTTCATCCACTCAACCAAATTCAACAAATTGTAAATAGAGCTTTTTTTATTCGCTTATTGACATGGACGGTGCTCCTTGTACTTGTCTGATCACGAGAAAATAAATTTCATATTGATTTATCTCAAAAATACACCAAAACATTCATTCATGACCGTAGATTTTCAGTTTTGTCATCAATAAAAATAGGTGATTCATACTAAAATAAATTTCTTCACAAATGATGGTCACTTGTTCGAATTGGGAATTGATGAGTCTGGTTAACGGTTCTAGGCATAACACAAAGGGAGCGGCACATGCTACTTCATTGCAAAATCCACTTTAGTAGTGACCTCAGTAGTATTATCTTTGTTATTGTGCGTATACACTTCACCTGATTATAATCACTATCATCATTTGAACATATTGGTTTAATATCATTTTTACTTTGATGTTTTTATTATTCAGCTGTACGTTTTATGAATTAAGATGACTACAAATCCACACTTACAAGTATTAAAAACTCTAGTCGATATCATATAATTTGTTGAGATGATCGGACTTGTTGGAGTGACGCCGTCATCAGTGGATACTCACTGCGGAACTGGAATGTCTAGAAAGGACCCACACACAAGAAAAAAAAGTGAAGATATTTTTCTTGGTACGATTAATTAAAATTAACTGTTCTTTACTTATATATAGTGTGTGTCTATAAAGATTAAATTCCCTTGATGATTTGAAAGGAAATGCACTCAATTAGCAACCTACCTTCTTCTATTATTTTTAATCTTCGCGATGAGCTATCTGATTCTGTTTAACACCGTAAGTGATCTTTATTATCTTTATTATTAAATCAAAATAATAAAAAGTTATTATAACTGCTTTAACTGACTTTATTTACAACCGTAACCGTAATGCATGTGAAATTAAGCATTACTGACGTCAACAAAGATTTTGATTGTGGGGAATATGTCTAATCTTGAAAATGATGATGACTGCCCCAACCCAGAAAAGGTTAAAAATGTGATTAACGACTTTGCATATCAAATTAATAAATTAAAAAATGGGATTAAAATAGTCCAACTGATAAGATATAATAGATCAAAGGTACAAAATAATTTATAAATCTATTAGTCTAGTTAGCTTAGCTTTACTAACAAGTGAGAAGTCGGCCCTTCAAATGCTCAACCGCTATTGCAAAACTCAACCGATAAAAATTATTGTAGATTTATTAATTAAAGTTAAATTTTAACTAATTTATATTAATTTAATAGTTATTTATTTTTAAAAACTGTTTAATAGAATGGCGAACCTTTTAATACAATTGATATTATTTGGCATGTTGTTGCACATTTTTGTTGTTGGTTGTTTGTGTCTATATTTTTTAGATATTCTGTTGTATTGACATACATTTTTTTGATGTACATCTTTAATAGTAAGTTCAAATCGATGGTGACAGAAGATCTTTCTTGGGAATTTTTTCGTATCTGTATAAAAATTGACATTCTTTAGATTATCTTTTTTAGTTCTAAAATAATTATTCTCAAGAAAATTTACAAATGCGTGATTGACTATACATACAAACTACAAGACAGCCCAGTATTTTATTATATTTTTAATTAAATTATTATTTTATTTAGACTTCATTTTATTTTGGAAATATGCATAATAAAGACCGAGAAAACACGGGCAACTCACCTTGGCACTATTAGGCCTTTTTTCTCTCTAAGTATGTATAGATCAGGGGTTCTCAGCCTTTTTTTACTCATCAACTTCTTGACTTTTTTTTCGACTCCCTAATATTTAATCGACCACTTAAAACTTTTTTATTTAGAACATACAATTCTATGTAAAATTAGTTAACTATCTAAAATGACTTCATTTTTAATAATCAAGTAAAAAAGTATATACTCGATGTTAAGATGGTATTTTAGCATAAATCTATAATAAAAGAGAATTAAGTACCAATGGGATCCATTTGACTGATGTTTTAGACCAAAGATTCGATATTTGGCTCTATTTGTGTTATTTTTAAACGAATATCTCCTCTAATGGACACATCCAATCTGTTTCGTTCTTTATTTACAATTCGATGTAGAATGCTAAATCCGCATTCAATATCTGTCCACAATTTTGGATAACTCTCTTTCATTTTCTATAATATAGATGATGATTGGTTTGTCAATATCAAGACGTTGATCGAATTACACAGTAATAATTTGTTTGAAAAGATCAACAAGAAAGCTTTTTATAAGGTCCTCCTCACAGCATTGAACAACTTACATATGACTAAAATACGGTGACAACTAACATAGATCAGATGCGTTGTCACGTATATGCAAGACCGTATATTTTTTGGGTCGATCAGTAAATACACGTTCCCATTGTTAGTCAAGGTGCATGTCGGTTTATCATTTAGTCTATCGGTACGGATCTATGCTCTGCATGTGTGGAGAAATATCCAGTAGCTAGGTATCTTTTACTATGGAATAAGTGTGTATCCGTCACACCAGAAAGTTGAGGACTCATAAATACAATCTGTAGTAGAGAACACCATGGTCAAATCAATGTAGACAGTGTTATCTGTACCTTGGTGCTAGTCAAGCACAACAAGCCAGACATTGTGGTACAAGATAAAGTAAACTGGCAAATCCTTATCATGAAGTTGGAATTTCTTCGCAAGATCGTTTGCAGACTGTGGAGGTAAAGAAAAAAAGGTACTATGACTTGCTTGCAATCGAGATGGGGCAGATACTTGATTGCAAGGTCCTCGTTAGTCCAATAGTAATGACTTAGGAAGGAAATGCAACAAATTACCACAAGGGTTATCTGAAACAGTTAGGGATAGATAGTTAGCTCCAGACCTATCAACAGTCAATTGTATTAAAGCGGACCCAGACAGCCTGACGCTGGAGTATAAGATCAGAGCCCGGAAATCGCATATTGGAGAGGGTTCAATTGGACAAGGCGCTCTCGGAGTTGTTTCAGCAACCAGAAATCGAGGAGGATGCGAAGGTTAGATTATTAAATATTAACTATTTTATTGTCGGTTTAATAAAGTTTTTGATAATTAATCCGCTATAATTTTTTGAGTGGATTTTTACTACTTTATGATTTTAAAAAATCAAAGATTTTAACTAAAATTACAACATTCAATCAGAAATCTGAATTAGTATTTCTACCAAAATCTTTTTAATACGAACCTTTAAGTAATTATAAATTGAATTCAATATCGCTAGAGTCTAATTCATATTTTGATCGATGCACTCCAATCTTTCCTATTCATTCTTTTATAATAAAATAAAGGGTATTTAAATCGACTTTCAGAAAATTAAATTCGAAATCAGTTTTTGTAAAATCAAAGACAGAACACCTTTACTTAAAGTTTCCGTCTGGCTCCGTCACTTCAATATTTTCCACAATAGTATTGAATCCCCGAATCCCTAAAAAGCACCTATTTACCTGTGGATGAGTGAGGTGTTTGGTTGTATAAAAAGAAATCCTTTTAAATATGCTTTATTCACTTTTTCTTGTCATCCGAGTACATTTTTTGATAAACTCGGATTCCTCCTAATTAAGGCCTCAAGAGATGAGGGTTCTGAACATTTAACTCGAGACGTTCACTGTTTTGTCACATTAAGAGTTCATTTCTTTGTGGACAGATGAAAGGGTCCTTGATGAGAATGTACACGAGATGACAGACTTGATGTACTTTTTTGTATGGAATTCAAAGACCGGATGGATTTCAACCTTCTATAATCTTAGTGCACTCATCAGATTAATCTTAGGGTGATGCAAATGCCTGTTCAGCAGCTGGGAATGCCGAGACATTGAACTGCTAATAGGTAGCTAAATTTTCCTTGGTGTAAATTTGTTCCTATAGTTATGTTACCTCTGAAGTCTTGAATGTTGTTCCTACGAATTTTTTTTCAAACAAATCTGAAACCAAACGTGAGTGACTGCAGTGAAATGAAACTCAGTCCCTTCACAATTTGTCAGAAACTGCTAATTGAGCCAACCCTTCACTTACGTATCCCATTTCCCCATCATGATGAGCTATCCGATGCAGCGAAGTTAGTGACCTTCATTCAATGGTCCCTGACGAAGTCTTTTTGACACGGCCGGTTCTAAAAATAAACCATACATCTTGACTTTTGTTTTCCTTCACCAAAAAGGCTAGACGTTATTATTATTAAAATTTTATCTAAACGTTATTATTATTATTTAACGAGTGCAGACCAAATTGAATATTGACCCCTAGATCAATCTCGTGCTGTAATTTCTGACTAAAAGTTCCACGCATCTAAGATACTTTGGTTTGACTAGTGAATCCTTCATCAGTCAACATCTCAACGCGAAACTAGATTCTATAATAGTCTAGCACACAACAGCAAAATAAGGGGAACTGAAAGAAATCAATAATGAGATTTCCTCTTTAGTTGGGGTTGGATGGGAAACCACATAACGAAGCGCTTTATTATAAAATTTATTTTTAATTAATTTGTTTTATTTATTTAATAAAAATTATTATTTTAATGGATTAGAACCGAATATGTTAACTTTCAAAATTCTTAATTGATTTTAAGATTGACAAGTTCTTGAATGAGTCAGTTTCATTTTATTAATATTTTCTTCTCGTTTGTTCAGGTAAATTGAATGAGAATAAATCCTATGATGTTCCTTTCTTAAATGAATAGCGTATGTGACTATTTCTGAGAAGTCATCGTTTATTGGACGATGAACTCAACAGATTGATAAATAAAAGTCAAAAAAAACTTCGTATATAAGGCATTTACTCTCTGACTTGATCTTCCCATTATTTAAATGTCTCCATAAAGCATAGTTGCCTCAATAAGATTCATAGTTTTCATGCACCTCGATCGCACCCACAAAAAATGACAAAGTTAAGAAAAACGGTATTCAAGCTGCAGCACTCACATGTGCTCAAAGCATTGTACTGTGTGTGGTTTGCTCACAAACAAACTACTACTTATTCTCTTTGTAGTACAAGACATAATCCTTATGCTGGTTCAGATACAGGCACGTGTATTTACTCGCACTTGCAGATGAGCACTTACAAATCATTCATCACTAGTAGCGACGGACGGTGCGTATAAACGGAGAGACGTAATCATCGCAGACCTAAATTACTAGAAATCCCTTGTGTATGGGAATAATTTTAACACTCGATTCATCTAATAAAAATATTTTAAAGTTTAGCTTTTTTGTAAAGCAAGGCATATATTGTTTTTTCACTATTTTTCCGAATCATAAACCTAGGAGTTCGATATTAAACCATTGGCAAATAGTGATTAGTGATATATCGCGATTTGTTGAACGTTTTATTCTCACACCACCAACTAACTGATCAAAGTACTTGCTGCTACTCTATGTTTTCTGTGTGATCCAGCTGTCTCAGTAGACCCCCTGCCTGACCTGCATCCAAAAAGGAGTTCCCTCTTACATACTTTCAGGTAGGTCTCAACAACTACGGATATAAATAGACGTGATGTTGGGAAAGGACGTGTCTTACTCTGACCTTAGAACTTGATATACGCTATTTGATATATCCAACTCAAAAACCCCTTAAATAAGATGGATGGTCTCTCAGCTTTTGGAATAACAACGTCCGCGGCAATTCTGTTGATTTGAATCAACAGATTTCATTTCTTCATCAAGCAATTTTATCATTTTTAGTAAACGTGAATTCGAATCCAGATATTGGCACATTATTCATTATTTCGAAAATTAGAGTACCACTCAGACTATTAAGGGAAAGACATCTTGTATCCACCTTTAGGAGACGAAGACATTAAGAGCTGTGTCATTCTGTAACAGAGGAACATCGCCGACTAAATCATGCTGTGTCTCTATTTTTATAAGCAAATTAAGAGACTTCCTCCTGCAACCTAATCATTAAATTTCATTTCACCTTATCTAGAATCTCGTAAAGTCACTTGCGCAGAACAATCTTGATCCCTGCTTTTTTTCAACTTTTTTGTATAAAATATTTCAATTTATTTAATTTATTAATTTGGAGAAACTCAAAGGGAAAAGGTTGTCATCCAATTAAGTTATCCCACTTCCCATGTTTGAATTCTCATACAGTTTGTTTTAGAATCCTGGATTTTTGCAAAGAAATCCTCCCCAGAAGCTTCCAAACTATAATTAATACCACTGGAGCAATTTTCTGGGAAGGATTCGTGCGCTTTAACTCCATCCTTATTGTAGATGTTCGGAATACAGTCTGAACACCAGGATAAGGTGGGAAGACTGTGAGGGAGGCCGGGATAAGCTGAATTTTTTCTTTTTAGTTTTGACGGTGTGGTTTTGTTCTTAAATTTAAATTTAATTAATTTCCATTGAAGAAATAGTTTCTTCTATATCTTAGGGAAGGGATGATCTGAATTATGACCAAGCGGATGCTTTTAAGATTTGGCCAATTATAGGAAATCTTGCTAGTATAATTATTTTATTAGCAAAAATATGTAATTATTATATTTAGTATTTAATTAGTACTTTAATTATTACATTTAGAATTATAAATAATAAATAATAAATTTGCCGGTTCTAGTCTAGTGTTCGACGTTGATGTTGTCGCATCGATTCATATATTACTACCTATTTGGTCAAGGATTTCTTTTCTGCTCTTTGCCTTCTTCGATCTCTAGATGTGTCATAGTTCCACTTATGCATGACCCACCAACTACCTAGTCGGATCCAAAATGATCCCTCTCTTCAATACTTCAGTGAGGGGTTCTTATTATAGTAAATATTTGAGAGGACACGATGCTGGAAAACATACGTCCCAATCCGATAGGAGCAACCCCATGAAACCTATTTCGGGTATATTTGGTATTATTAAAAAGTAAAACAGCTTCATACCCTTTGAGTAACCTCATGTTCCTCTTCTTTTGTGCAGAGGAACTCAAACTGAGAAAACTCGGACAATTCGAACGAATAGGATAACAAATATTAATACTTCGACTAATTTCGATATTTTTTGAAAGGTTTGTTTTCAGATGAGCTCTGACGCAAAGTTAAAAGGAGGATCAGTAGAAATTATTGAGACCAAAGGGGTGGTTGTATGGAGAAGAATAGTGGCCTTTGTACATGAGGTTGTGACCTGCTTATGTAGTTCTAGTTTACTGTGGATTTTGAATTGTTGAAGATGTACTCTAGTAAGGAGTCCAGGCCCTTGTTAACAAAGTAAACGCTAGGCCTATGGCTTTTGTTGCGATTGGCTCTGGGTTCGATTCTTACAACGCTACCTATTTTGTCGAAGAATTTTTTTCTGTTTTTTAATCCCTGAGAGGCGTCATGCGATCCGACTGTCAAAGGCTACCACCAGTAACTTATTCTTTCCTATTACACTGGAGAGGTTCCCACAATTATTGATTGGATGGATGTTATCATTGAATGGATGAGTGAGAATTGGGATCACTTAGTTATCATGGAAACAGGGGTCACATATATTTTCTTAGATTAATACACATCTCTTAGCCAATCTTTGTTGAGGCTCCCAGAGTTCATGATGGTAAATTCTGCACTTTTGATAAAACCCCAGTTTAAATGCAGACCTCTCTGAGCTGGGAGCGTGCGAAGTACTATATTTGATCTGACTTTATAGGGTCTAGGTCGTCTGCGGTTTTCAGCTCCCTTTTCATTGTTTTTGAGTCATCATTTAGTGCGACTGGAAGAGTTTACACTATTTTTCAGAAAAGTGGTTCTCATGGCAGACATAATAATTTTTTCTCACTATATTTCCTGGGAGACAGCATATACCTAGATTATACTTAATCACCTCTCAGTATATTTTGGCTAATTAAATAAATCAACCAAAGTTTGTAAACACAGTTTTAGCGTAATTTTGGATGATGTATAATCTACTGATATTATCTACAAGAATACTAATCTGCAATCAGGTCAAAGTATCTTTTGATTCAGTCAACTAGCATCAGTGAATTTTCTCCCTGTATAATACATAGTAAATTATCTTTGGAGGATTATTTGATTGTCCTTTTTTGTTAAGGGGTCAGCAGACGACCTAGTCCATCGATGGGCCAATGATCCAAAGGGTCAGCAAGGATCTACGTGAAACTGGATTGCCTCGAGAGCCTATCTCGATAGCTATTATCAGGGAAAATAGCTTTGCCATTCAAACTGCGTTGATTAAAATTAATTTTGATGTTTTGAAGCAATTCGTTTTATTTCATCAAAAAATCATCTTTTATTTGTTTACCTTAAAAATTATTGACTTTAAGCTATAATAAGCTTGCAGTTTTTTCAACGAAGAGTGAATTCTCGTCAAACCTATCGAACCTGTGAGGACCTACCATTCCTTGTCAAAATCCACTGGTGAAGATTACCATTCTGAAAACTCCTCTATGTATGATGAAGTAATGTCCACAACAGTAGGACTTACCATTCAACTTCTGACAAATGTTCCTCAAAATTATTTTTCTTTTTGGGCTGGACGAGATTCATATTCCAATCATATGTGCATTAGACACTTTCGTTGTCAAGAACTTGACGTTTCATCTCTCCCTAGTCGTCACCTCTGCCACACTCAGAGGAATATGAAGACAAGGCTTTGATCCACCATAAAGCTAAGTAGACATTTCGTGAATAGAGGTACGTAACCACATCAAAATTATTGTAATTTGAATAACGAATTGAGGAAGTGGACTTCATTTAGAATTTTTCAAAGAATCAGATTTTAATAAGGAAAATGCTGATTCCAAATTTGATTAGTGTCATTGTAGAGAGCTTCTCCTGAGTACAGTTTAATGATTGGAAGTAGTGTTGATTAATTTCTTCTATGTACCTCTAAGTTCTTCAAAATGGAAACTGTGGTTAACAAAAAAGTAACGACTTGTACTATGGTGGAGTGTTGTTTTTAAGTCGCGATTATCTGTGGGTTCGATTCCTAGGGCGATACCTACTTGGTTAGAAGATTCCGATCTGCTCTTTACCTTCTTAGAGCCACCTGTTTCAGGAGACGTCTATAAACTGACTTGTATCTACAAAACATCTGCTCTTTCTTAGTGATTGGGGATTGCTACAATGGTGGTATGCGAAGATTGGGTAGTATGCGTTTCACTCCAACTATGGGAACTCGATATACCTTAATTGGACATTAATTAACTTCAATGCTGACGGCTCATAGATCAGTCAAATGTCGCTGGCCTGGTAGAATTCAAAAGCTGACAAGAAAAAGAGAAGAGATGACCCAATTTTATCTCAGTAAGGGAACCGTCAATTTTTCTTCACTTCTGTTACCTTTTTTCGCCTGCAAGTCTTAGTAAACGATCTGGTTCCTTTAGCAAAATATTTACTGATGATGACGACACTCGTCAATCCATAGCTCAGTTAGAACCTTAGTCGAAATGTATATCAACGAGATTCGAATACGTGACCATCAAGATTTTGTTCGGCACTTATGACACTCCAGCATTTCCGGCAGATATAGTTTTAATAAGAAAAATCAACTCATTACCTCACAACCTCAACATCATAAATTAAGAAATCTAAAACTTTCATATCAACATGAGTCATGTAATGCAGAGAAATTAGATTTCTATGAACATTAGAATGCTCCTAAATTTCACTAATTAGGTCAAACCGGAAAAGTATCAAATTTCCTGTAATCTACGAACCATTTGGGAAATTTCTTCAAAACGGTATCATACAAATTTAAAGCTGAAAATTTTGAAGGCTTGGATTCTTCAGAGACGATTTGTACATTGAGGTGGTTTAGACATTCACCCATTTTTACATCCTCAGTCGCATCATCTTCAGAACACCCAGGAATCTGAAATCGCCAGAATGAAAATACTTTATGTTTAAAAGCCGAAACGACTTTACTAACAGCTGTTTTGCTGAGAATGTAGGAAGCCCCTCCACTGAGGTACCCATTAGAGTAATACTTGTAAAACTTATGTCCTAAACTGATCAAACTAAATGAGTCGTAGAATTTCAGAAAATATCTCAGATTCTCCATAATAATGTATGTGTCATCATCGGCCTTGATAACCCAGTCAAACTGGCCTGAAAATTTGTCCTCTATGTATTTTAGCGCTTTAAAAGTTTTCGTTGGGAGATGCTCATAGTCGTCTTTAATGTCCAACGAAACAACGTTCATTATATTCAGGCCAGGTTTTACAACAAAAAATAGAATTTTGTCGCATCTTTTCCCCACGTTTTTTTAATAGTAATTCCACGTGTTTTATATTTGCCCACAGAAGTCAAAACCATGCAAAAAATAGTTTGATTAAAAAAGACATCTTTCCTACTTTTTTTGAATTTGACTATATACTGTCCAGTATTAACCAAAAGATAATGTAATAGAGAAGAAAATTGTTAGTATCACTAGAATATTAACAAATCTTAGGATCAATAAAAAAATTACTTTCTTGGAATCACTAATCGGAACATGATTAGACAAAGTGAATATGAATATAATTTGAATTAATTATTTATTTTATTTTACATTTTAAATATTATTTTTTTCAAATAAATTTATTTTAAAATGTTAATAATTAAAATTGAAAATTTTCGAGAAATGATAATTACATCTCTTCTGCTAAATACTTGCAACTGATCTTCGAAAATTTTCTCTTCTTGTAGAAGTTAAAATAAATTGTTATTTCTGCATGTAGGAATCTTAAAACTATTTGGAGACGCAGTCTCTAAACATGTCTCTTACATAGATCCCCAAAATTCACGTCGAGTCCAGGTGGTCCTGGGTAGGCAAAAAATCTCAAACTTATTTTTTAATAAGATAGAATGCGTCTTTACTTAGAAATACATATACCACTCTAATGGCCATTAGCAAGTAATAATTACTTGCAGTTTCACCGCAATCTTATTTAAGTTTATCTGAATCGAATTGTGATATTGGTTATCAAAATCTTAGCGTATCTGACGTCCATTGAATCCGAGATTACACTAACATTGAAGAGATAAGACAGTAAGACTAACAGGGCCATTCTATTTACTAGAGTTTTAATAGATACGATAATTCTGTGAAGAAAGATCGTAATCAAAAAACCATACAGTAATCTAGGTTGATATCGAGTCAATATTTTTATACAGAAATCTCGGTCAACTTCGAATCAATGCTTCTGACTATGTATCGGTCTCGTACACACTCAGTATGGAGAAAAGGGAAGGATAGGTTCGTGGACATTCCCCTATGAAGAGAGAGCTATTCATTATATTTTCTTCAGCACATTTTACTTTTAGTGTCCCTTGCTCATTATTTAAGTCACCCCCATGAATCCCATGCAATATCAAGTCTCTGATAGATTTATCCTAAACCAACGCGATTCCATTAAACATATACTATTAATATACACCTCGACTCCGAAGATACTCTGATCAAGATTAATGAACACGTGCCAGGAAAAAAATGTATTATTGCTTTTACTTAATTGTTAGTTAGTTACCCAGAGCTTTCTAACATGCACGAGGCCGACTGCTATAAAGCGTCTAGCTGAAAGTGATGGCGTCCCCACAAGTTCCTTATTGTTGTGGTGGTCCTAGCACGGAAATGATTTGATCGATAATATCACCAATCTGGTCAGGTCAGGGGAGCCAAAACTCTGATTCGTCCTATCCCAGAGCTAAATTTTTAGTAGATCACCTTCTCGTGCAAAATTCGGATGCTATTTTCTTCATAGGAACTTAAAAGACTTTCTTGAATAATAAATTTACATAAAAAGAGACATTATTCACAATTCGTTAATGAGAAATCATTGATTAATACGATGTGTCGCAATCCCTAGAGCGTAGGTGGTGCTGCGCCCATATTGACAGCTGTCAATCAATCATTTGTCATGACTAAAGACATTTGTAACTTATGTGATTTCCAAATGGAGTTCTGGGTACCTTCATGGATGATGAATGCGTCCATATGGGATCTCAATACGACTGGGATTAAAAGTCTGTGTTCTGCATCCGTTTCGATGCCGACTTGGTTGACAAATGGTTGTCTGTCTAACCACGCTCATCTGATAGACTTAGACCGGTTTGTTAACCCATGGTCATCGATCTAACCATACTCAGCAGAGACAATCAGACTGGTCTTTCAACATCAGACTCACCGTCTGCTTATCATCTGTTGAGACATTTAGGTCGGTTTGTCAGCACAAGTCTTACCGTCTGCCTATGCTCAACTGAGATATTTATAGTGGTCTCTCAAACCAGACTCACCGTCTGCATATTCTCACCTGAGACATTTAGATCGCTCTCTCAATACTAGACTAGACGATCTACGCATTCAGACCAGTCTTTTAATTCCAAACTCATCTGTCTGACCATACCGCCTGATAGATAAGGTCAGTCTCTTAAACCAGGTTCACAGTCTGCCTATGCTCACCTGAGACATTTAGATCGGTTTATCAATAGCAGGCTCGTCCGTCTGGAAACAAATTCCAACTCTGCCATTTCGCATTGGTATCCTATTCAAGCTAGGGAGTCCTGAATAGTCTTTATGAACACATAATATCGAAATAAATAATGTAAAGTACAGAATAAAAAATCAATAAAATGTGTTATCTTATAAGAATATTATAAACAAAGTAGTCAGCAACTTTCATATCATTAGGAGTCATATAATGTAGAGAAATTAAATTTCTGTGAAAATTGGAATGCTCCTAAATTTCATAATTGGGTCAAACTGGAAAAGAATCAATTTTTCTATATTTTTTGTACCATTTAGGGAAGTTCTTTAAAATAGTATCATAAAAATTAAAAGGGGAGAATTTTGTAGGTCGGGATTCATCGGTGACAATGGGTACATTAAGGAAGTTGAGACATTCCCCAATTTTGAGGTCCTCCATTCCAGTATCTGCATAACAATGTTGATTCTAAAATCGACAAAATCAAGTACCTTAGATTTAAAGCCCGAAACGACTTTATTAACAGCT
This sequence comes from Dicyema japonicum, assembly GCA_011109175.1. Lineage (NCBI taxonomy): Eukaryota > Metazoa > Dicyemida > Rhombozoa > Dicyemidae > Dicyema > Dicyema japonicum. The sequence continues at coordinate 404,674 of RDEW01000044.1, read as the reverse complement.
GTTTTGCTGAGAATGTAAGATGCTCCTCCACTGAAGTACCCGTTCGGAAAATACTTGTAAAACTTAAGACCGAAGCTGTTCAAATCAATTGGGTCATAGAATTTCAGAAAATATCTCAGATTCTCCATAATAATGTAAGTGTCATCATCAGCCTTGATAACCCAGTCAAACTGCCCAGAAAAGTTATCCTCAATGTATTCAAACGCTCCAAAAGTTTTGGATGGGAGATGTTCATAGTCGTCATTAATGTCTAATGAAACCACGTGTTTTTCCTTCAGGCCTGGTCTTCCAACAAAAATTAGAACTTTGTCACATCTTTTCCCCCACGTGTTTAAAACAGAAACTCCACGTGTTTTATAATTGGTCACACTAGTTAAAACCATACAAAAAATTGTTTGCTTTGAGCAATTTGGCTGCTTTTGAATTCGATTTGAGATTGTTCTATATTATTGGACAAAAAATATATTATAGAGAAGAAAAGTGTTAAAAATACAAGAATATTGAAAAATCTTGTAAACAACAAAATTTTACTTTTTCGTAAGCATCAATTGTAGCATCAAGTGATGATAATTATTTATTCCAATTTGAATATTGAGTTGTTTTATTTTAAATTTTATTTTATAATATTTAATTAAAAAAATTAAATAAAGTTTTTAATTAAACTAAAGACTTGCGGGAAGCGGTCTGGCTGAGGCAAAGAATTGGTATCGCAGTTGTTCGCGGAAACGCTTACTCCGTGATGTCAGCGCCGCTCTCCCCCATAGTTAAAAAATAATATTTTATTGTTAATAAATTTTTGAAAAAAAAGAAATTAAACTAATTTTTAGAAAAGAAAATATTGATTCTAAACAAAAAAATGATCCGAATGGTATAGTGTCTAGGTGTTAGACAAAGTGGCTTAGGTCACGGGTTCAATGTTCGCTGTTGTTCACCTGGTGGAAGGTTCCACGCATCTACGATGTTGAAAAAGTTTGATGAGTGACGACGTCATCAGTGGAGATTCACTGCGGAACTGGATTGTCAAAAAAACATAAACCCAAGAAAAAGAAAAAACAAGTAAAGAGTACTCCTTGGTTCTCCCTTTACGATTAGTTATAATAACTGTTCTTTCTTAAATAAAGTGTGTGTTCCTTAGCTTATAGCAACACGGTAGTGCTTACTTTTTTTAATGATCCGAATATCGCCGACGAGTTATTAAGAATGTTCATGACGTCTTTTTTCATTTTATGCTAGTTTAAGTAGACAAATTAGTCCCGCATTGAGTAATCAATGATTTAAAGGTCACTCCCCAATCAGGAGGCATCATAGAGGTGTGGAAACCTCAATCGGAATGGACAGCAGTGAGAGTTGGAAGGAATTCTGCTGGAACTTAAGGGTCTATAATTATCTTTGTATTATTTTCTGGTTTATTTTGGAACAATTTATTGGTAATTTTTAGATTTGACATAAATTGTTAAGATTTCATTAACTGAAAAAATAAATTCTTTAATATTATTACTTTGAATTTACCTTAAAGCAATTTTTACTTTACTAACCCATCGTAGTTGAGACACCATAAGGAATAAGCGGGAAATCTTTTCGTTTCCTAAAGAACTTGGACGGCTAGCTACACTAAATAGGCATCACTCACGTGAGATTTGTGGCTTCACAGTTGATCTCTTTTGCAATCGCGAGAAGCAACTCAACTTCGATAATATATGCGGCGATGATTTTAGATTAATTTCTATGTTTTTGAAGATAGATTAACGAAATAACTGTCCTGTTAATTACCCATCAACCACGGACCATGAAACATTCCTACGTCTCATCTCTAAGTTCTCCACGGACTATCCCTTTGAGGATTTCCAAGGCCGTACGACTTATCGCTGCGGAGGCCCTTTCCAAATCGATCGAAGATGCCCTCCGGACTAACGCAGTACATGATTGGATGCGCTTATTCAGTTTTGCGCCTTCCGCACTGGGACTTTATCGAGATGGTCGCGGAAAGGAGTCTCTTGCTACCACCATGAGGAACAACATTCGTTTTTTTGGGGGGTATTCACATACCCAGTTGTCCGATGACTTCTAACCGTACGAGGGAGACACGTGGTCAGAACGAGGAAGTCGAAATGCACCGTCTCAAGAGAACGAAGGTGGCACCCGCGCAGCCATCAGGGCACTTTCCTCGAGTGGACCACGAAAACCGACTCCAGACACCTACAATAATTTACTAAACAAGCATCCACTGCCATCCCCAAAACCTACTCCAAGTCGCTCCCCATCCGGTGTGAATCCCTGATTGCATCAAACGATAAAGTTCTCCTCGCAATACGGAATTTTGCCCCTAGTAACAGTGGCGGGCTCGACTGTTGAGACCTGGCTTCCTGAAGGATCTAACCTCTTTGTCTGTAGGAGACCGGGAATTCGTTTTACGAATTCAATTACTTTAAATATGAACCGGATCATGTCTGGAGTTCTTTTCGAAGTTATCAGCCATGTTTAGTTCTCCGCCAATTTGATAGCCTTTGATAAGAAGGGTAGCGGAGTACGACCAGTTGCGGTCGGGTTTGTCTCCAAGAAGACTGGTTGCTAAAATCGCCAGCAGAGATTCTATTCCACTCGTCACAAAATTCTTGAACCCCCCTCAAGTAGGTGTCGGTATTCGCTTGGGATGCGACGCCGCTCTCCATTCAGTGAGGAATTTCATAAACCGCAGTATAGTAGATTCTCCAAGACATGTCCTGGTCAAAATGGACATCAAGAACGCCTTTAATAGTCAATGGAGGGACAATTTCCTGGAGGAGTGTTTTGAGAGATGCCCCAATATTTTCGAATTTTTGAATCAGTTACAAGCTCACTTTCATCCTTACTTTTAGGGGACTTCCTAATCCATTAGTTTTCTTAAGTGCAACAGGGTATCTGGATGATGCGGTCCTCGGAGGACCCCCAGATACTATTTCAGAGATTTGGAAGTGATAATTTTTTCGAGATTTTGAAGTGATTCCTGTTGGTAGTTGGACTGGAATTAAATTACATTAAATGCAAATTCTACAAATGCAGACTTTCAGAAGAGAAGTATTCAAACGCTTTGTCATTTTTCGGAAATTTACTGCCTAGAAGTATTTCCACATCCGATGATGAACTTATATTCCTAGGATCCCCAATCACCATAAATGCAATGGGAAGAGCTATACGTAAAAAACGACTGTTACTCGGAGACTCTCTGAACCTCTTGTGTCTATCTGACATGCAATCAGCATTGTTCCTAATGAAAAACATTCTTAACGTACAGATGCTTGCATATGTCTTGAGGACTGCTCCCTGTTTCACTTTGTGTGACCAACTCGCACAGATTAACGAGATCTTCCGTACGATAGTGGAAGGTATCTTCAACGTCCGGTTCGAGGATTACTCATAAAAGCATGCCACGCTGCCAGTAAGACTCGGAAGACTTGAATTTTGGAACCATATGGACCTTTCTCTCCTTCATACCTATCATCGCTAGTAGCCTGTATCTCCCATGTAAAAGACTACCTGAATTCTCTATTGACGAGGACGCTGGACATGCTGGTAAGGCCTGGAGCCGCACGTATTAGTTTTCCCTGCCTTTTTCGTTCTCTCAGCGGAGCTTGGATGATGCTATATGCTGGAATTCTTTCAAAGATTTGCTAGTGTCAACTATCCAACATTGCCGTGCCTGTTTGATGTCGGAAGCGTGTTCTGAGAGCGGTGTCTGGCTCAACTTCATTCTCAATGCAGTTCTGGGTACCTTCCTGGATGATGTTATAATTCTGATGGTTCATTTTTTGACGTTTTTATTGGGATCCCACTGCGACTGGGAATAAAAGTCTGTATTCCACATCCGTGCCAATGCGGATACCAGATCGACTGTTTCGACCTACACCCTCTCTCATACAAGAAGAGTGCATGCAAATTTCCCAGACTCATGGCCTTGAACGAAGTCGTTAGGCGAATTTTGGACGCCGCCGGACTCCCCTCCATATTCGAACCAGTCGGTCTTTGCAGGCGGGACGGGAGACGACGTGATGGGATAATAATCTTCCCTTTTGAGCCGGGAAACCTCTTGTCTGAGACGTTACCTGCACCGACACATTTGCATATTGCAACCATCTCCAGAGTGCCTCTGGAGCCTGTTCTGCAGCAGAGAAGGACGAGAAGATGAAACGGGAAAAGTAGGCGGTCCTACCCAAGGAGTTTTTGTTTGTTCCACTCCCCAGTGAGACGTCTGGTTCCCTTGCGCTTGCGACGTAGGATTTTTGACTCGTCTAGGGAATCGGATCGCTACACGAAAAGGAGACCCTAGTGAGCGCTGCTAGTTATTTGAGCGAATCTGCTCGCTATCATAAGAGGGAATAGCCACGTAGTCAGGGCAGCCGCAATATAACAGTTTACTTTTTTGTCTTTCCTTAATAAAAATATTTAAAATAAAAATAAAACATGAAAAAATAAAAACGAAAAGAATGTAATGTTTCTACAATTAAAACAAATCTTAGCCTTTTGAACTGAGTGGTGGAGACGTTATTCCATTGCATTAAATGTCTACTTTGTTTTACGACAACTGAAAGCAACTGTTTTTCACTTTTTTCGTAATTGCAGAAACCCGAAGTTCTATTCACAAGAAGTGTCAAGTACACGAATAGTATGGATAAAATCTCCTCAACCCTAAATTGGAAAAACTTGATTATCATCTATCATAAGCTGGAAGAATAACTTAATTTTCTAATAACCAACAATCTATGAATAATAAATAACAGTGACTTGCATGTTTGCGAGATTAATCTTCATGTCTGGAGTCTTTTTGTATTCATTTTTGATTCGCTGTTATTCGCGGAAGAATTGGTATCGCTGTTATTCGCGGAAACGCTTACTCCGTGATGTCAGCAGCCGCTCTCCCCCATAGTTAATAAATAATATTTTATTGTTAATAAATTTTTGTTCTTAAAAAAAAAAAAAAAAATTTTGATTTTAAATTATAAAAAATTCCATACACTAAAAAAATAGAATCAACACGAATGAGAACAAAATGAAACTAGTGAATACTCCGCAGTCTCTCGATAGTCATATTCTACATGAGTAAGTAGATTATTTTCTTCATTTTAACTTTTTACTGTCAGAGTAGTGTTTATTTTTGTTTTAGTCTTCTGTAGAATGATTGATTCTGATGGTTCATTTTTTTGAGTGATCTGTTAAATAAATTAATTTTTATTATTTTTTAGTCAAGGATGACTTTGCAGTCGTTGCTGCACATAATTCTGTAGTGTCGATTATTGTCTATAATGCTAATATAGTGATATGGAGTTGACTTTTCAGTATTTTCCAGTAGATTAGACGTCTGAGTTAATTCTGTTATAGCTGTTGTCGATTTCAGTCTATAATGTTGCTTAAAATGATACGCAGTTGAATTTTCAGTATATTCACGTGGATATATTTATTCATATTTGCTCTAAAATCAGATGTACTAATATTATTTAACAATTTATTATTTAATATATCTAGGATAATTCAAAAATATCAAAATCTTACTAACGAGGTCTTACAAGTCGCTGATACATTTTAGTCTATTCCTAAGTCATCTCCCACCAAAATTGGTTAATATGCTAGGTTTAAAGTAAAAGGATGACATAAACTATGAATTCAACATTACCCATTTATCATCATGTTAATTTCGATAACTGACATATAACTTTCTCTCAAAAACAAGAAGTTTTGTATAAATTTTTATTCTGAATAATATGTTGACCCACGCATTTTTCCTCAACAAGCTTTCACACAAAACCCAATCTGATTCATACAACAAATTATGAAATTGAATTATGTAATAAACTATGTAATATTCTAGTAATAATTAATATATAAACTACTTAGAGAAATGAGAGCCGCAAATAGAAATCTCATCATAATTCACACATAAACATTATTTGGTTATTAAATACCTCCAATTCGAAACAAACAAACAAAACATTAAAAATAGCACAATCATTTCATTTCTCGGTAATTTTCATTTTCAATTTCCGCTTATTAAACACAATCTGAATTGTTTGGTGAAATGCCTAAAACATTATTTTACTAACTATTGTTTCCGTTGTCTTCAAAAACAAACCTAACAATTTCTATTGTTTATTCAAAACTTTATTTTTTCAATACACAAATGTTTAGAATAATTTATGAGTTGGTCTTTTAGATCAACGATCCTTTAGATCCGTTGAGCTGCTTTTAATTTCATATCTACTTTAATTTATTAATTTGAAACAGGACAAACGATTTTATTGCTTATTTCCATTTATGTCCTTTTATTCTTATCTACGTCGGACAAGTAGAAGACGTTGTGAAATAATACTTTCCATAATAACTCGGACTGGATTTTCCTCAATAAATCAATTTAATACTGATTCTTTCACATCCACAAGGAATTTTCTGAGAAACTATAAATAATCCGTTATTTAACAGAATATTTGATTCTGCAATGGATAGTAACTAAAGGAATAGTGAAAATTACATTATGAAGGAATTGTTCTTCAAAGGATATAGCCTCATTTTGAATATAAATCCTGTTCTTTCACAAATCAGCTTTAACTCCCATTCTCAGATATTTGTTGTTAAATTCCCCACATATACTGTCCTATTCACCACAGATCCTGGGTAAAGATTCCACTTAAATTATTAGTAAAACCTTAATTAATAGACTATGTGAGACTATAATTAGAAACTACTTAAAAATATAATTTTGTTATTAAATGCCTCAAATTTAAAGCAAACAAACAATAATCAAAAAATAACATCATTATAAACAGTAATTTATAAAATAAATCATTTTGTTACGAATTATTTAATCATCATACATTCTTGGAAATAGTTTCAAAATCGAATAAGCATGTGTCTCTAATGATGTTTTCAAATTACTATAACACAGATATTTTTTGATCTAATTTCTATTAATTACCGATTTATTTTGTCCATGAGAACAAAGCTGTTAATACCCACTTGTTAATTGGTCCTATAAAGTCTAATGGAAATGTAATTATTTATTACATTATATACAAAAACGAAAAATTCGAGTGAAAAACAAACTTTTATATTTCCTTGTACAACCTTCACTTTGCTGATTGAGATACTATTTCCAAGTCTATGTTATTTTAATTTTGAAATGAAACGATTTACTGGTTATTCTCTGTCATTAATAAAACCTAAAGAATCTCTATTATTAATTCAATACTTCATTTTTTATATCCGCTCATTAATTTTGGAAATGTTTTATAGAAACGTGGTTTCAAACCAATGAAACCTGTCATAGTTATTGAACCGCAACCCTGTCATTTTATCAGTAGAGCAAGAGTTAACAATCTATATTGTTTATTAATTTTCCGAAAACAGTATTTAATTATCTCTATGAGCAGAAGGGTGTTAATAACCAATAATTGGGTGGTCCACCGTGTATTAAAGTCATATTTAAGGAATTTCCATTGTTTTTTGAAATCCAAATTTTGCTTTCACTCAGTTTTTGTAGCATAATAATGGAGGCATTTTACTCGCAAATTATTGAAACATCAGCTCAATCACTCCACTATGGGAGACTGCATTCAAATACTACTTAAAAATAAAACAGAAATAATATATTTATTAATCATAAAACAAAAAGTATGATGGGAAATAACATACTCGATAATAACTCATGGATTTTCCTAAAATCAATAAATCTATTTTTACTCGACCGCTCCCTATCAACAAGATATTCGGTGTTTCTTACAATTTATTTAAAAAAATAGTGGATCCTTAACTCGGTTTTCCTTGGCCTCGAATTCCTCACGACTCGACGAAAATGGAAATTACTATTAATTTGAGTTGATGTCATTTTCATTTTTAGTCTCGTCTGGTTAACAGAGGATGGCTGGGAAATAATACCCACCATGAAAACTCAGAGCTAGAATTTAATACATGACTCCTTACTCATCCACAAGTTAATCGCAAATTCTTATAAATATTTTTTGTTATTCTGCAAAATAAAATCACGTTACGAAGCAATGCCTTTCTCATGAAAATGCCTAATGCTGTAAATAAAACCTGTTCTGCCAAAAATATTCTTAATTCTCTTTCGAAGATATTTGACAGTAAATTTCCCACTTATTCATTACTGTTATGTACTGAAGATTTCACCAAAATTATGAATAAAACCTAAGATTTTATCCACCTCTGACTATGTGTGAGACTGTAATTCAAGACAACATACAAATAAATGAGATATAGTTTGTTTATCAATCAAAACAAAAATAGAGTAAAAGAGTCGGGCTTAGACTGTGCTTGTCATCTTTGCGAGCTTAAAAAATATATCTGAATCTATGTTATTTTGACTATATAATAATCAATTCAATATATAATGAGAAATTTGTATTATTCAAAACAAAAAAATCAAAAAAAGCAGAATGAATTGAGTGTAGAGAAATTCTTTCGAACGGTAATTTTCTTTCCTTGACCGAAGAGTCCGCCGAAAAAAAGAAAAGAAATGATTAATAATTGAAGAAAACAGGTGGGAAATAATACCCCCATAATAACTTTAGACTGGAATTTCCTAAATTATAAAATTTATTTAATATTTGATTCCTAACCCATCCACAGGTTAGTCGTTGATTTCTTATAATTAATCCGTTATTTAACAAAATAGCAGAAACTGCGGAGGGGTAGTCTTGGTAACAAAAGGATTAGCAAAAATAAACGTAAAGAAGCAATAGTTCCGCCCGGGATAAAGCCTTATTTCTAATATGAACCTTGTTTTTCGAAAATTGGCTTTATCTCCCGTTCTGAGATATTTGGGGGTAGATTCCGAACATATATGGTCGTATTGACCATAGACCCCGAATAAAAGATTCCACCAAAATTATTATTGGCTGAAATAAGAATTAGTAGTACCTCGATTCTGCACTAGCGCCTCCTTTACTCGGATAGGACGTCCTTGGATGACTATGCCATTCATTTCCTCTATGACAGTTCGTTTGGGGGTTCATAACGAGTCTAGCATCCCTATTTAAGTTTACCGAGTATTGGCTACATTATTTCCCCGAGGTGATTAAATCTATCCCTTAATATTTTCTCAGTGACCTCGTTGGCTAAGTCCCCGACAAACACGGTTCGTTTCGTCTTCTAATTCCTAGATTATTAGAATAATTGAATCTCGTGGAGTTAATCCCACGGTACCAATATTTCAATAAAACGAATTATTTTTCATAGAATACGTTTCATTCTCTCTACTTATTAGAAAGAGAGTCTCTACTTATTAGTAGATTCGAACTATTTACTGTTTGCTTTAAAAATTATTTTTTGATACAATTCTTCATATTTTATTAAGGCTATAATTTCTAATCATCCTGTGCAGAAATTAATAGTAATCAAACAGCCTACAGTCGATGAAGATAATAGTAAACAGTTAGAAAAATTTTTTGTTTGTGGCAGAAGCGAAGACACGTGAGAAGAATGTAATACTAAATATTCTGGATGGTTATTATTTATTAATAAAATTATTAGACTATAATTTTGAACAATTCTCTAATCCAGAGATTGTCAAACTGTGTCCGCCAGCCAAATACAAATTTGAATAAATTCATGTGACAGTCCATAGGTATAACGGGGCCGTTGTGTAACGCTCTATAACAAATTTTTTTAATAACAAGCTTATTAGAAAACGACAAATATTTATAAAATTATATATATTAATAAGCTACAATTTAAAAAAAATATAACGTGTCTGAATGGGTTTAGTGAGTCTCGACAAAGAAACACTCTAAAAATAAAGAATTCAATACTCAATCCACGCAATTTGGGGGCAGTAGATCTTGTATCAAGAGTGAAAAGGTTTGGGCTAAATCAAATATCTAAATCTTTAATTTTGAAAATGATAGTTTTATTCAATTAGAAATCAAACTAAATTGAGATTTGTTGCAAGGAAGAGGAAGAGCTAGCAATGTTACAGTTTAATGAGCAATATTTTTTCGAGAATAAAAAATAATTATATTTTAAATTATATCAGCATATTTAGAGTAACTTTCTGTTTTATATTTGAACAAATTTGAATAACATGTGCGAGCTGGTAGCAAGAGCATAATTTAACAAGAAGAAATAATGAGTCGTGCTGCCATTCAACCGAACGACTCTCCCTGTTGAGGCTTCTGATGAGTACACCGAGTCTGGAGGAATGCATAAAGTTGTGTGTAGCACGGCGTTTGATAAAGAACACAATTTTCTGCAGACTGTGCAAGGTTATTTTTGAAAATGTGTAATAATTAGATTGGAAATGTGTAAGACGAGGATTATAACGGATGGATGGCTGGCATATCAGTCAATCCACAATGGGATGACGGTATATACAGACATTCTTTGGTGAATCACTCCCAAAATTTTGTTGATATCGCCGATCCAAATGTCTACACGCAGTCCATCGAGAATCTATGGCAGCGTGCTAAAAGAAAAAGTCGTCAACAATATGGTATAAATTTGATTCTAATTGCATAAAGGAACATAAAATCAATTATTCACTTGTTATCTTTATGAATTTATTTGGAGAAACTCAATGAGGGACTTGCAGAACGCAAAAGACCGACAGAGCTTAAGCTGACGAGATAGACAATTTATTGCAAACTGTGTTCAGACGAATCGACCCTCCATTGACTTTACATACAGACAAAGGAACTGAATTCCGTAATGGATATTTGGAGAAGTTATGCTAAAAATTCGGTAGAACAATTGAATGCCGACGACGACGAATTACAGGAATGAGAAAATGGAAGAATATCGTAAATGGAAATACGATGAATATGCCTTTAAAACTGGCAGAATATATACAAAAGTTTCCTATAGTTATTAAAAATTATTTAGACAGGATAATGAAGCCAATTCAAGACAATTGCCTTATATGATGGATTGGAACTTACGAGATACATTAGAATATCTACGGACAGATGCGCAAAGCAGAAGACGATGGAGACGCCTAATGAATCAAATTTCGAAACGTGTGGCACAAACGGGACCTTAGTTAATTTTATTTATTTTATTAATCCCGAAATCAAGAGAAGTGAATAAAAGCTATCGTCTAATTAAGTGATCTGTGTCAATACCAGTTTTTTTTCTGTGGTTAGTTTTGGAGTCCTGGATTAATCTCCAATGCTGGGAAGGTTTCTTCTTATATATACTCTGACTCTGAGTTGAGGACTTTGCCGTTTGAGGAAGTCATATTGACGTTCCGTAAGGTACTTCATGATTGGGAACGTTTAGTATTCTCTGCAGTAACGAGGTGGACGTCTTTTTCGACGACCTGAATAGAATCCTGAGACATCGATTTTGTAAAATCTCCAGCTTGCTTTGTGTCGAATTTTTGATAGAGGGCGATCCATGCAGCACAGGCTTACTCGATACTAGGTAGAACAAATTGTTTGTATAGAAGCTCTAACGATGGACGGGAAGATAATGGAGAGTGAGTGAAAGTCTTGAGAATTCCAATTTTCTTTTGGATCCTCGGTAACTAGATACACTTGATGAGTGAATGTGAGGAGAAGATAGGGTGTATCAGAGATTTCTTCCATTTTGACGGAATTTTGTATTCGTTTATTGAGAGGTAGAAAATTTATGTTATTGCGGCCGTCGTGGAAGGACACAGGTGTTTCAGTTGGAGAATGGAGATGTCATCTGAACCGCGGGACGACGAGTTACTTATGCACCTGATTACTGAGTGAACCGTTTAAGGGTCGAAAAAGTCATGTTGGGTCATTTATTCCTTCGACCATTGCCATAACGAACATCCAGGTCTTTTGAACCTTAGTTAATAATTTATTCAACAACCCTTAGTTAATATAACGTTCTTTGGTTCTGTGAATGTGCTTTTAATAATTTTTAATAATAATAATAATTAAATTCAAATCAACAAATAAATAATTAATAACACGACGTTGCGTCCATCTCACGATTGCAGCAGAGATCAACTGGAGAAGCCACCTGGTCTCACGTGCGTCGTGACTTTTTAGTGTAGCTAGGCGTCCAAGTTCTTTAGAAAGAGAAGCGATTTTCCACTTATTCCTCCAGTTGTCTCGACCATAATAATAATTATATTGGATAACCATTATTTATTAATTCTTAAATAACGTGCTTATTATAGTTGGTAAATCAAGTCGTTGTATATAAAATTCTTATTTGTCATTTGGATTCATAACGTCTTTTTTCATTTTATGCTAGTTTAAGTAGACAAATTAGTACTGCAGTGAGTAATCAATGATTTAAAGGTCACTCGTCAATCAGGATGCATCATAGATGTGTGTAAGCTACAATCGGAATGAACAGCAGTGAGAGTTGGAAGGAATTCTGCTGGAACTTCAGGGTCTATAATTATTTTTGTATTATTTTCTGGTTTATTTTGAGAATAATTTATTGGTAATTTTTAGATTTGACATAAATTCTTGAGATTTCATTAACTGAAAAAATAAATTCTTTAATATTATACTTTGAATTTACCTTAAAGCAATTATTACTTGACTAAACTATCGTAATTGAGATATAGATGGAATAAGCGGAAAATCCCTTAGTTTCCTAAAGAAACTTGGACGCCTAGCTACACTAAATAGGCACCACGCACGTGAGACTTGTGGCTTCACCAGTTGATCTCTTTTGCAATTGCAGGGGCAACTCAACTTCGATAATATCTTGGCGATGATTAGATTGATTTCTATGTTTTTAAAGATAGATTAATGAAATAACTCTTCCCGTTAATTACCCATTAACCACGGACCTAAAACATAAAAAGGTAAAACATTGAAATTCTCCAATGAAACATTAAAATGCTCAATAACCACAAAACAATGAAACCCTACCTGAAACATTCCCCGTGCATATTTGTTGTCGGGTGCGTCTTCTGAGAGCGGTGCCTGGTTCAATTCCATTCCCAATGCAGTTCTGGGTACTTCCTGGATATGAATGCGTCGTTATTGGGATCTCATTGCACCTGGTATTAAAAGTCTGTGTTCCAAATCTGTGACGATGCGGAAACCAGATCGACTGTTTTCGACCTATACCCTTCTCCTACTGGAAGAGTGAAGGCTGATTTTCCAGACATATGGCCTAAAATGATGTCGTTAGGCGAATTCTGGACGCCAACAAACACCCCTCCATTTTCAACCCAGTCAGTCTTTGCTGGCGGGACGGGAAACGATCTAATGGGATGACAAAATTCCTTTTTGAAGCAGGGGAAACCTCTTGTCTGAGACGTTATTTGCACCGATTCATTTGTATCTTGCAACCATCTCCAGAGTGCCTCTGGAGCCTGTTCTGCCTCTGAGAAGGCCTAGAAGATGAAACGGGAAAAGTAGGCGTTCCTACCCAAGGATTTTTTGTTTGTTCCATCGCTGTTAAGACGTCTGGTTTCTTTTCGCCTGCGAAGCTAGAATTTTTGAGTCGTCTAGGGAATCGGATCGCTACACGAAACGGAGACCCTCGTGAGCGCTGTTGGCTATTTGAGCAAATCTCGCTCGCTATCCTGAAAGGGAATAGCCACGCAATCAAGGCAGCCGCAATATAACTGTTACTTTCTTGTCTTTCTTAATTAAAGTATTTAAAATAATAATAAAACATGAAAAAAACGAAAAGAATGTAATGTTTTTACAATTAAAACAAATCTTAGCCTTTTTAACTGAGTGGTTAATTATTTGAAAGCTAAGTTGGAGACGGTATTCCATTGCATTAAATGTCTACTTTGTTTTACGAAAACTGAAAGCAACTGTTTTCCACTTTTTTTCGTAATTTCAGAAACCCTAAAAATAGGGGACCCACTTTTTAACATTTCACTGAGATTTCCCACAGAATTCCCCGTGTCAATCTTTGAACTAATAAACTATAAATTTTATTCAATGAAATAATAATTCGAGATAGCTTTTTATTAGAAAATTAGGTAAATCAATAATTATGGCAGAATCCACATTTACAGGGTCTCTCCTTCCCGTGATTATAGAAATGATGACCAAATATTATATGAAAATATGGATTTTCGATTTGCGTTTGGTGTAATTCTCAGCTGAATTTCCTTCACATTTCGTTAATAGCGGCCTTGAATAACCGTGACTTTGACATAAGAAGAGATAGTCTCTTCTGCCATATTGTGGGTGATTACACATTGTTTTATATATTTTAAATTGATAGATCTTTTGAAAAATGTCATAGACTTAAATTTATACATATTGATTTTGCAGAAACACTGAAACCTTGAATACTTGATAATGCGAGCTGTCACAGAAATCCACAATATTCCAATGTTCATTTACATTTTCTTCCAAAAAATACGACCGCTTTAATTCAACCCTTAAATATGGGAATAATAAAATCTTCAAGTCCTCTTCATCTTACATGATTTCATTACGTATAACGAAAAAAAAGAAACCTCACAATATTGCCAAAAAACTGATTCTTCCTTGTTGTAAAGACATAGTGCGTACTCTTATTGACACTCAGCTGAAAATATGATTTCGGATATACCACTATGATACTGTTCATCGACGATTTTTTTAAATGTCAAAAAATATTAACAGCAGGTCATTGATATTATGTTATTTATTTTAACGGTGGTAGAACAAATAAAAAGTTAATGCCATGAAAATTTCGCGATACAAGTTAATGAATCCACCGATGTGGCGAACGTGTTCAATTAATAATAATTTCTCGTTATGTGTATGCTGGAGATTTAAAGAAAATTTTTTTTGCCTATTCGCTTGAATCGACCACTAAAAATAATCGACCTTATTTATCCACATTCAACATATCTTCAAAAAGAAGTAAATTAATACTTTCCAGAATTGGGCAATATTGATTGAATTTAATTCGTACACGTTTGATGTTGATCCACGTTTAGTCGATAGAAATATTCAAGAGTATTGTTATTAGACTGTAAGCAATAAGACAAATCAAATAGTGAAGAACGATCAATATTTATAGGTTACCAAAATATGTAGACATTAGACATTTTGATAATAGACTTCAACACTATATGATGAATCCAATAATATATTCATAAAATATTAGAGAGAATACAATACTGCAAGAAACATGATACAACAAAAAAAGAAACCAACGACCACAGCAACGTGGCACAAATACGTGAAATAATGCATTAATGATAAAATAGGTTCTCCATATTGTAAAACAATTTTAAAAATAAATAAATATTAAATTAATCTCATAAGTCAAAATTAGACGTTAATTATTAAATCCCACTATAATTGATGCAGCGTTGGCTTTCATCATTGCAACTGAGCGAAGAAAACGGTCAGGTGGTCTCACAACTATTTGTTGGGAGGACTTTAAATGCTTGGACAGCTCCTTGGAAGTGAAAAACCTTTTTGAGGATGATGATACTATATAAATAACTGCGACCTCATTTAGAACCATAAAATAAAGTATTTCCTTATTCAATTTTAATGCGTTTTCCCACAAGACTATGATGGCTCAAGCCTTAAAGAAAAGGCGCTCAGAGACTGAGTTGATACATCTCTCAGAAAAATTTGACCGCTTCAATCTCTGCTTCAGACCCAGGCCATGCTTTTAAGCAAGCCAAAGATCAAGAAGAGAAGGAAGTACCGAAACAATTCGGAGGATCACTTTCGGAGAACTTGTATTAAAAGTAGGAAATATCAAAGTCGCAAGTGTTTGATATTAGCATTGAAATGCATATATTTAGGTCGTAATACTCATGACAGAATTTTTTACACAAAGTCTTATGTTGTCTTCTAGAAGGCATGTGATCCTGCAAGTATGCCAGTCATAAAAAGATATCATATGTTCCCCAAATCCCAAAAAGATTAGCAAGCATTGTAAAACCTGCATAAATTCCTAAATTTTAAGGCCTTCAGAAAGTGCTTATTTTCTGCCCAATAAACTGTCAAAACAATACGTATTTTATCTCTGACAAATTCGGGAGAATCATATTGCTGCGGCCCTGACTGGCATGACTATTTCCCCTAAGGACTGCCAGGAAGATACGCTCAAACAGTCACTGGTGTTCTCGGAATTCACCGGATCTAACCATGGAATGAATGTCCGATGGCTCTGGATAAATAAACGTAATTTTGTCATTATCTCACAAGTTTTGGGTGAGGTGGTGACGTCAATCTCTAGCACTTAGTGCCTCTATCTCTCGAAAACTCTGAGAAAGAAAAAATTGTTCTTACTTTTAATGTGAAAAAATAGGTTCTGAAATACGAAAATTCAGCTTTGCCAAGATATACAGCAATACGGAATGAATGTTGCATGCCTTCAGGTAACTAAAGTATAACTATGGAATAAGCATGCAGTATATCAAAGCATTAATATTAAAAAGTATTAGAAAATCAATGATAGGATTTGCATAATCCAGATATTGATTGGTTATAAATTTCCAATAATAATAAATTTTTGGTTAATTGGTGACATGATTTTGATTTTCTCTGTAAAAGGCTTTATTATTATTATAGGCACGTACGCGATGCCAAGATGATGACAAAGCATGTGCAACACGAAAAGTTAACAATCTAATTAACGTCCCCCATCTTTTTCGATCCGTTGCCATGTTCCGTAGCGTATCCTGAGATCTTCATCTTGAATAACCGGCAGTGTTGTTCTCGACCGGCCGCGGAAACGAGAAGCTTCTAAGACAAAATACTCCTCCATTGTTATGTTGGCAGGGTTCCCCATATCGTGGCGGAGTATGTGTCCAAAGAGCCTCCATCTTGAATCATAATCTCACATGATATTGGCTCAGTTCCTGTTCTCTTGTATAAGATTTCAAACTCCTTCGATATTTTTGTCTCTTGGAAACATCCGATTGATATCTTGATTTGAAAGGTCTTCACAAAGTTCTTTTCTTTTCCATGCACTAGAGTCTTTTGATCTTTAACGTTAAAAGAGATAAGTCATTTAGGTTGCAATTTTCGTGTTTTTCAGACATACTTTTCAAGAGGGACGTCACCACCTCAACTAAAAAAATTAAATTCAAAACCTTGTTCACCATCGCCTTAATATACAAATTTGCGCCTCCTTTATATTCCATGATATAATACAAATATAGAGTTTTTTGATATGGTAATTCTTGAACTCCGTGCCATTTTCTGATTGCAAGTATTTATTTTTGTCTACAAAACGATATTTAAAAAATAACTTATTTATGGGAAAATCGAAATTATTTTCAATGCATTTAAACGATGATCGGAACAAGCCTCAATCAAATTTCTCATTTTCTTCTCGTGCGCCTTCTGGGATTCAACACAACTTCTCTGTGGGCGGGGTGGTTTCGGGAATAGGAGAGGGGTGATGTATACTTCTCATGAGAAACGTCGTGGCTGTGTATTGTTGAGAGTTACACAGCCTGCACAGGGTAGCAAATCTTTTTTCATTTTGTCGGATAAGGTCTTCAAGTGATGAGGGCATTAGTTTTTCTAGTTTCCCGAGATTACTAATAGTAATGGCTGTTAAGCCTGTTTGTTCGTTCAGGACAGATTGATTCCCCTATGACGTACAGGCATAGCTGACAGAAAATTGAATTGTTTGTACAACAATTTCAAAGCTGGGAAAGGGGTTTTAATGCACCGAAAATAGTTTTGATTATCCCTAGCTTTCTTAAGCAGCTTCCAGAAACAGCGTCGACGTGAGATGAAAAACACATGTGTGTGGAAGTGATCCCCTTGATTTTCAGTTTCTTCGTGAAAGGTATTTTTTTCTGGTTGATAAATATATCCACTGTCATTTGTTCAAGTCGTTTGTCTGATGTAAATAAGCACGAAAAAGATTTCAAGTAGATATATCAAGCTGGTTATAAATTAGCCATATTTTAATCTTGTTGAGGTATTGTAGTAGTCATTCTGATACTTATAGGATATCTTGATTGCAGGATCCGAATTATAGGTCATCAGCATATAACTCGTCTTTATATCGGGTTGTGGTAACTCGGACATGTATAAGTTAAATAAGGCTGTTGATAAAAGGGAACCTTGTTGGAGTCCATTGGGTACTAATCTTGAAACTGATTTTGTCCATGTATACCCGGGCCTTCTTCTATTGATGAAGTTAGCAAGCCAAAGTTATATATTGGAGTTGACAGGGAGGGCAAACAATTTCCGGGTTAAGATTTTCCATGAGTCAGATTCGAAGGCCTTTTGAAATCGATCGTATTTTATTTAAATAAATAAATAAATCAATCCAACATGAAATATCCTAAATTAATTTTTCCATATTAATAATAATTATGTTAATTTTATTTCTAGTGGATGTTTATATTTTTTTTCTAATAATCTGAGTGGAACATTACCTTAGACCTACGAATGATCTCAATGTACAAAACATTGATCAATATGGGGGAGTGGTCAGGGGCTGTTTGGAAAACAAGAAATTGATACAAGACTCCCTAATATGATTTCTCATCCAGAGACCCTAACAAATATCATATGTCTCCAAGTGATTATCGACCAGGTGAATAAGGAGGTCAAGGTTGATTGGGTGTCAGAAGTTTTAGAATTTTTCAAACAAAGGTTTGGTAGACTACCTCGAAGTTGATGAACTTTAATAACTAAAGCCTTCAATAGTAAACTTTTTACGTTGAATTCCGTAGAAAATCTGAAGAGTCTGGTGAAATCCAACAGAAGTGTTCTATTACTCAAACAGGTCGGGAAGCTGAAAAGACGCTAATAAACGGATAATATTGTACTACATAGATACTATAAATGGGTTTACTTCCTAATTCATCACTGATGTAATCCCCCAATTTTCTCGAAACCTACAAAGAAAGTACCGTACCAACTTTTGAAAAGGTATAAACACCGCAATCAATAAATATAAAATAATTTCATCTACGAATATAAAAGATATTACGTTTAACATTGGGGAAAGACCTGGCAACCAACCCTGTATTTAAATGCCAAGAAAATCTTTTGAGCATACTCTCCTACGATCTAATTGGAATCAACGTTACTGCAAAACATCAAATCTCGAGCCTTCGTCACACAGAATCTCACAATTTCTCAACATGGAACGTAAGACTATTAAGCGAAGGAAACTAGAAGTCGTAAAAATAGAAATGAGAAGGCTTGATATTGCAGTGGTTTTTTTTCGTTCTGATGATTTCGTCATATTATTCTGGTAACATTAATGCGAAGAGAAATGGAATGGCTTTCGTTGCCTCAAAGAAAATTGCACTGTTATTGAAAGTCATAAAATATTTAATGATCGGATAATACTAATGTACGTCCGTGGACGACCATTGAATATTACGGTCATGCAAGTGTATTCCCCAACATCTATTGCCAAGGATTACGAAGTTGACCAATTTTATTATGAATTTGAAGAGGCACTAAAAGTAATACCCAAAATGGACATATCTACATAATGAGGGATTTCAACTCAAAAGTTGGGTGTATGCCACATACAGATATTGTGGGATTTTTGGTTTGGGGAAAAGAAATGATGCTGGGGATCGAATGATCCAATTCTGTCAGGAAAATGGATTTCAGATAACTAACACATGGTTCAAACAGCTCAAACGACGATTATAGACTGGGTCGTCGCCTAATGGAATTGATTATATTTTGTGCGCCAAACGTTGGAAAAGCTCTTTGTTGCAAAAATTAGGACGAAGTTCAGTAACACTTGGAATACCCCCGAGTATAGAAATTCGATGTCTCAAACATACCACCAGCATACGCAATGGAAGTTAAGCACAATATTGATTACTGGATTTGAACGGAATGATGCTTGATAAATTGTAGAATGAAATGTAGTTGGTTATCAGGAACGCAACAATAAAACATGTCAAATACAAAACGCCGGCCAAGTGCTCTGAGTGACTTTCTGTCAACAGCTTAAACATTGCTGAAAATCGTAAAACTGCTAAAGTCTGTTGGAATATAAACAAGATAAGAGAACATAATTCTGAATTCAAAAAGGCAGCCAGGAAGGGATAAAGAAGACTACTGGAGGTTACGCTGCAAAAAAATGAAATATGAATATAAGGGAGGTCACACTAAAATGATAATGAGCCCCCTTTACAAAAATGATGGACAAAATCAAGGACAAGGATAGTGCAGAATTGCTAAGCCAACAAATGATCATGAGGTTCAATTTTAGTGAGTTCCAGACGGTACGACCGGTACGACCACGAGGAAAGTGATCGAGCAATTTTCTTGGATAGTTTTTAACAACCTATGTGGTAGTAACCAACACATACAGAACATCGAATTCCGCACTAGCGAGAATTGGATACTCTGCACCCTTTGCATGAGGTGTCTTCGTGTAGTACATTATAAAAAACAGACATGAATAGATAATAGGAGAGAGAACTGTATATATTAACGACGACAACAAGACCCTTCTAATAATTAGTTACCTTAATTTAATTTTTATTTGAAAATAAAATTTCTTTCTAATTGGACAATTTTTCACGTCATGCGTTCAAAAAAGAAATTTTTTTTAACATATAGATTTTATTATAAAATGATTAAAAATTAAATTAAGGTATCTGAATGGCCATGCTATTTCCCCTAACAATAGCCAACGAGTCTGGATCCGGAGTTCAACAGGGGGACCCACTCGGTCCTCTTCTATTTTCCTTGTCTATCGACCATATTGCCCAGGACCGTTGCACTCCACTGAACGTCTGGTATCTGGACGATTGTATTCTCGGTGGAAGTCTCGATAATATTCTCTCCAAAGTTGCGTCGATCAGAAGTTTGTGTGAAAAAATCGGTCTGGAATTTAACAATGAAAAGTGCGAAGCAATTAATCTGAATTTGAGTTCTGATTCATTCTACCTTTTTCATAGAAAACTCTGCGAAATCATCCCAGAGGTTAGGGAGACTCATTTTGATTCTCTCGACTTCCTTGGGTGTGGGATTTTGGTAAACCGGGTGAGGGAGTTATTGAAAGGCAAGAGGACAAATTTACGTCAGTATGCCGACAGGATGACTTTTTTGGACCGTCATGTCGCCTTTTTTATGCTTAAGAATTGTCTTTTTCTCCCAAAACTCCTTTTTATTCTACGGGGATCCCCATGCTACGCCGAAAATGACCTTCTATCGTTAATTGATATGGATATCCGGTCGACGATGGGGTCCATTCTTAATGTTTGTTTTGATGATTTCGGATGGTTACAGGCCTCACTCCCTGTAGCCTGCGGTGGTTTGGGTCTTTCTCTTCCTTCGGACGTTGCTTTGGGCGCCTATTTATCTTCGTTCGGTTCGTCAAGGCGTTTAGTGGATACGGTCCTTCACTCTACTTCCGGACTAAACATACCGCTGACGCCGTCGGGAGCCTGGGATTAATAGATGAATTTGTACCTGAATGCTCCGGTCAATTGTGATAAGGAAAAGTCCTATTTGTTTTGTGTCTTCGAAAAGAAGAAAGAGTCCCTTGAAAAGACAGAAGATGTAAGAAGGCTTACCTGCCTCAAAACAGCCAGTTGTCACTCGACAGGGGCCTGGATGAACGCTTATCCATCTGCCGAAATTGGAAACCTGTTGGATGATGAGGCTGTGAGAATAGCTACCTCGCTTCGTCTTGGAATTAAATTGTGTGCCGAAAGAAAATGCCGCTTTGGACGTTGGATCGATCCTTTTGGTTACCATCCCTTGTCATGCAAGATGAGTGCGGGTCGTTTCCCCATGCACTCCTGTCTTAACATGACATTAAAGAATTCCCTTGCCTCTGCTGAACACCGTTGCCTGTTAGAACCTGCTGGTCTTTTCCGAAACGATGGAAAACGCCCTGATGGGATGACGACTTTTCCATTCGCCAACGGACGAAACCTGATCTGGGACGCGACGTGTGTTGATACTTATTCCCCGTCTAATTTGGTTGCTTCTGCTTCAGACCCAGGACATGCTTCAAAGCTGGCCGAGGAACGAAAAAGGAGGAAGTACCAGAGAATTTCGGAGGAGTATCTTTTTGTTCCATTTGCGGTGGAAACGTCAGGAATCCTTGGCCCCAAGCAGATGAGTTGGTTCGTAAGATCGGCTCCATGATTCAAGCTGTGACCAAGGATCCGCGAGAGACTGGTTGGTTCCGAGAACGTATCTCGTTGGCTATTGTTAGGGGAAATAGCATGGCCATTCAGATGCCTTAATTTAATTTTTATTCATTTTATAATAAAATCTATATGTTAAAAAAGAAGAAATTGGCCACACATTATTAAAAAACATAAATTTTATTTTTACGAGTCTTTTTCAATTATTTTATTGAAAATCAAAATTTCAAACTAAAAATTTCCCGAGTGTCCATATTAAAAACGTATAAAAATTATATTACTTGAACTGTTACATTTTGAAAGGAGACATAAAATACACCCAGTAACTGTCTGATTTGATCAAAATCTAGAATTTTCATGATAGCAGTCATTTTTTTAAAAATCTTTCCCACATCCTAAACACTCTCAGGTATTACCCGGTACCTTTGAATGTGGGAAACAAAGACAGCACTGTCAAGCACGTACGCTCCGAAAGATCCGACAGGCAATGCTTACTATTTTACAAAATTTATTTATTTAAAACCAAAATCACCGACAATTTCAAAAGAAATGTCAGGTGATCCTGACTTCTTTAAGCATTCGTCTCACCTTTTTTCGATATTCGTCCCGATAACCATAACATTTCTTGGAACCCTTCCAATGAAGTAAAGGAAGCGAATGAACTTTTTTTTCGTATCTTCCTGGTGCTGGGGTCACCTGAGATAGGTGGACCACATGGCCAAGATACGGAACAGAGGAAAAGTGAAACTCTCGACCAATTACCAGTGTTATAACATGACATGGCAGCAAAGAAGTCTGGTGGTCGTGTTATTATTTCGAACTCTTATGATTCACTACTGAGAGAGGGTTCTCTGATATCTTCGATGTCGAATAACACTGGCCTAAACTCATGTTAACTGTTAACCTATAACTATGAGAAAAAGAAAAAAGGAGACATATTTGTGGATAAAGGTACATCACAACCTTCCAATCAATTTACCACTTTTGCGGAGAATAAGTATTCAATCGTTTAGAAGTGGCATTCGATGTTTCCTCTAGAAATTTTTTAATTCACGGCTTATTTTAGTTTAATCAAGACGGCTGTTAGTTGTTTAATCTCTGAACAACGCTACTTATTACTGCTGCGAATACTTCCACAGTTCTGTTGATCGATCTCCAAATTCCGTTATTTCAGCCATGGATGTGACCACTATTAGTATGTTGGGACCACCGACATTTCATCAATTGCTCCCCAGCTTACTAAAGCAACCTTTATGTGGAACCGGATTCCTCCGCGTCTATGAGGAAAATGGAAACCCGCTTTGTCTAAACTTTTCAAAGGAAAAAGAAAACCGATTGGTCCAAAAATTCCCATCTCAATCGGATTCTTCTTCAGAAAACTTGTGACCACCATACGTCATGTCAATAAAATTTATTCTTTACCCCCTTTACACTCTCTTTCAGCTTCAAATACGACATAGCTAATGAATCTTTGGATGGCCAATCATGTTTAAATCCCATCTGCGTACTCATATTGGATTCACAACCTTGGAAACCCTTAGAGACAGTGCACGGCATGTATGGGAGAGTTAATCAGACCAATGATGTGTTACATGAATTTAGACTATTCGCAGCTATGCGTCGATTGAGATTTCAAGGAAGCACTCACAAGATTAATGCTATAAGCAAGAACGCACTCAAATCGTCTCCAGTAGCCTTGCAGGATTCAGTTATTGCATGGAAATAGACGAAATCAGAGGACATCCGAAACCAGATTCTGAACAAAGGAGGTCTGATCATGCAGACTCGGAGCTCTATCTCAACTAACTAGGCCAATTTTTCGCTTCCTCCTGTGTCGTTGAGTCTGGATAACAAAGTACTAACGTCTTTAGATCCTGCATTAAAACAATCTCCCAAAAACCCTCAGATTAATACTCGTCTACATACGTTTGTGATATCACCATAATATTCTTAATACAATTTTAAGAGACACGATATTTCACGTGGTGCCACGTGGTCTCTTGATTGAAGATTTCTCTTTCTTTTGTTCCTCTTTTTCCAAGTTCTACTAGAGTGTTACCCAAAAGTAGATGTTCTCACAGCTTCAAGGGCTTGATATTTCCTCTTCTTTCTGTTAATTACGGAGGCATTTGTATGGTTTGAGAGTACTCCCCTTCTGCGATCATAGGAACTTAATTTACTAACTTTCTTCTCGATGGGTTAATAAATTAAAGAAATCTTAGTGTAAATCTATTCACATAATAACAAATATTGATTTTATGTCTACCGGAAATACAGGAACTCGTACACAAAGCGGGAAAAATTACATAAAATAGTTGATATCACTATAAAATGGATTGCAAGAGAATAAGTCATTTGATCACAATGGAATGTTGTTTTCTCCTCTGTAATTTAGATTCTTATTTTAATGATGAAACTGTGTACTATTTGATAGAGTGCTATCTCCCAAAAATGATCGACTATGTATAATGAAACATTCAGTTCAGAAATTTTGGGATATAATACTGATTCCTCGAAAAATCACTGAAGATTTTAGAATTAAGGTTGTGATGTTGCCGAATAAAGATTCCGTTTCATGGCTCATTGCCAGTAAAAATAGAGAAATTGCCATGGTGCATGAATACAGACTGAGTGAGTTCAAAGTAAAAGTTGATGTAATTAGCCGTCAATTCGCTATCAAAAACGAAAATTCGAAGAATAGTTTGGGTATCCTTAAATTGGATATGCTAATTAGTGATTTTAATGATTTTTCTTTTTAATATTTTGTGTATTCCAATCTTTAAGATCTCTGATTGAATAGCTTTTATAGACTTTGTTGGTATAAGGTTCTCTACAACCAACGCTCATGAGGATGTTGTCCTCTTTTTATTTAAATTGGAGACTGTAGCTATATTTCGAAGAGAAATGTCTTGTGAGAAATTCTTCAGTCTACGTTCGATGGAGATACCGGTAAGGACAGTACCGTCATCTAGGTGGGTGCGACGAATGTTATTTTAGATCAAAACTGTAATTTTTGTAAATAATGTTTTAGGAGTAATGTAATTATTAAGAGGTGCTTTAGAATTAAAGTGTTTCGTATATATTTTTTTAGATTTTATTTTGATTTCTATATATTAAAAGAAACTGATAGACCTCTAAATGTTAAGTGATTTCTGTTCAAAGTTTTGCGTTATATTGAATAATTGTGAACAGTTAAATAGAATACAAATCATACCTCATTTGAGGATTTGTAGAAATCACATTAGTCAAACACGTAAATAAGAGAATCGACAATATAAATGACAAATTAGTTTATGCTTTACATTGAATTTAGAGTTTATCAAAATGATTTTGTTGTTTTAATTCAGAATCCTGCTAATGCTTGAGATTTTAACTTTCTCAGATTTTTTAAAATGTACTGTTTTAGAAGAAATGTAATAATTGAATGAAGTATTTTTTGTGAGAATCAGAATTGAAATAAATAATGTTTAAAAGAAAAATGTTTGTCAATATTTTTTCGATTTTAGTTTGCATTTCTTATATATTAATAATTATCTATTATTTATGAAATTTTGATTATCTAATTATTATGAAATGTTTTGATAATTAAAATAATTTTTAACCAAATAAAAATTGTCTAATCTTATTTTATTAGGATGGAATTGTTTGCTACTAAGAAAACAAGGAGGTTGACTATAAAAAAGTGTAATATTTTCTTTAAGAAACTTTTGTTCAATTTACATCTTACACAATCTGCTCTCAAGTGGAGTATGTCTGTGTTTTTGAGTTTGTAGAATCTTAGTCTCAGTTACGAAACCATAAATTTCTATGAAGGGGAATGGTCCGTTTGACATACCTCTCGATTCTATTCTTTCCAACCTTTTGCTTGACAACTCTGTAACCTGGAATATTAGGTCGGTTTCCGTACTCTATGTGGCGTCGAATCCCAACACACGTCTTTTCAAATTGTGCTGAAAAGGAGCGTCAAGCAGCAGAAAAGCAGTGGGAACTAGGTAGGAATACAAAAGATATTTCACGGACAGGTTGTGATTATAAGGATCACTTATAACTTGGTCTAACTCCTTCTTTCTTGGTGTTACCTTTTCGTGGTTGGCAAGAGTTCATCATATCTCGGAAGACAGTTCATTTTTTACCTAGTTGCCGTAGAAATACCATGAGTCATTGGAGATTGATCACTGATTGGATAGATTATAGCTAGGAAGGAATAGGATAAGAGGGAAATAGCTGGCTTATTGACTTCATTTCCTTATAAATCGTTAGGAGAAATGTGTTTTCAATTTTTAGAGCAGCTAGGCTTGACTAAGAGGAACTTCTAGCAGTTGTTAACTGCGATAACGTAAGTGGTTTTTTATCAGTGGCTAAGTTTTAATAAAACAATTTTTAGGAAGATGATAGAATCAATGAGAATAATAGTATTTTTACTCTTCTCTCAAGTCTCTCATCTCAGACAAATAAGCATCTCTTCTTCATTCGTAAACACAGAAAACTCCTGTTCGAAAACGAAAAGATGAGTTAGTTGACATTGGAGATACAATGTTTCGGAAACAAGGAAGTAATAAATACACTATCTCGAATTCATCCTAACAAATTTTGGGAAAGTTGATACTCTATGGGAGTAACTGAAACTTGTACATTTGCCATGTTCGATTCCTAAGAAGTATAAGTTAATCGATTTTTTTCACCGGAAACCTAGCACGTGAACGGCATTCAAAAATGATTTATCTTCGTTCCTATTCCGTCGTAGGGGTTTTCAGGACGACCCATTCGCGTGGTGTCATGTGGTGCGACTTGGATAGTTTGTCAAAATTATTTTCCTTCCAATAGCGTCACTGGATCCATCTAACTTAGGAGGCGCCCAATGCCTAGTCGGCATCAAGAGATCCTACAATTTTTCTCCAGGGACAACGTCGTTACCTGGAGACATGTTCTGGAATGCTGGAACGAGTCTGGATCAAAGAGTTTGTTAGTTTTGGTACTCTTGGTCTTTGGAATTTAATTTGATTTATGAAGGATTTTGTCAATCTGACCTACCATTTCTATATATTTTGAGGTATCTTTTACATTTCATTCAGGCAAACGTTAAGTAAGAATTTCAAATGAGAATCAATAAATTCAATTGAAGTTGGCAAATGTAAATCTGACAATTTATTTCTTTGCTTTGAAAACACTTGGAGAAAATTTAATAATACGTCATGTGGTTCACAATTAATGTAGGCGTTCAGTGCAAGTTTTCAGCAAAACGACCATTCACTTACTCCCGTCCAAAGAAAGATTTTTCTGATATTAATCGTCAAAGAAATAAGTAAAACAGATCAGTGATAACTGAAAATTCCGTGTTCGCTCACTCTCATCCGAAAAAGGGGTTTCCTAATTGTCGAAAGAAAATTAGTAAATAAAATCAGTGATAAATGAAAATTCTGTTGATAATATTATTTCTGAAAATAACCTTGAAACGATGAGGACGACATAACGATTTGGAATACATATAGACTGGAAGAAAAACAAAGCAAGAAAATATAAATAGGGACAAAACAATAGTGAAGAATAATCCATATTTATAGGTCACCAAAATATAAAATATATTAGACATTTTGATAACAGAATTTGTAAGCCTATAATACAAATTCTTTTTTTATAAGACAGTATAGTTATTGGACCGCAACCCTGTCATTTTATCAGAAGAACAAGAGTTAACAATCTATATCGTTTATTAATTTTCCGAAAACAGTATTTTATTATCTCTATGAACAGAAGGGTGTTAATAACCAATAATTGGGTGGTCCACCGTGTATTAAAGTCATATTTAAGGAATTTTATTGTTTTTTGAAATCCAAATTTTGCTTACACTCAGTTTTTGTAGCATAATAATGGAGGCATTTAACTCGTAAATTAGTGAAACATCAGCTCATTCACTCCACTATGTGAGACTGCATTCAAATACTACTTAAAAATAAAACAGAAATAATATATTTATTAATCATAAAACAAGAAGTATGATGGGAAATAACATACTCGATAATAACTCATGGATTTTCCTAAAATCAATAAATCTATTTTTACTCGACCGCTCCCTATCAACAAGATATTCGGTGTTTCTTACAATTTATTAAAAAAATAGTGGATCCTTAACTCGGTTTTCCTTGGCCTCGAATTCCTCACGACTCGACGAAAATGGAAATTACTATTAATTTGAGTTGATGTCATTTTTATTTTTAGTCTCGTTGTTTGGCAGAGGATGGCTGGGAAATAATACCCACCATAAAACTCAGGCTATAGTTTAATACATGATTCCTTACCCATTCACAAGTTATTCGCAAATTCTTATAAATATTTTTTGTTATTCTGTAAAATAAAATCAAGTTACGAAGCAATACCATTATCATGGAAATGCCTAATGCTGTAAATAAAACCTGTTCTGCCAAAAATATTCTTAATTCTTTTCGGAGATATTTGAGAGTAAATTTCCCCTTATTCATTACTGTCATGTACTGTACTGTCGCAGGTAGAAGATTTCACCAAAATTATGAATAAACCTACGATTTTATCCACCTCTGAGTATGTGTGAGACTGTAATTCAAGACAACATACAAATAAATGAGAAATAGTTTATTTATCAATCAAAACAAAAATAGAGTAATAGAATCGGGCTTAGACTGTGCTTGTCATCTTTGCGAGCTTAAAAATATATCTGAATCTATGTTATTTTGACTATATAATAATCAATTCAATATATAATGAGAAATTTTTATTATTCAAAACAAAAAAATAAAAAAAACAGAATGAATTGAGTGTTGAGAAATTCTTTCGAACGGTTATTTTCTTTCCTTGACCGAAGAGTCTTGTCTCGACGAATAAAGAAATGATTAATAATTGAAAAAACGGGTGGGAAATAATGCCCCCCATAATAACTTAGACTGGAATTTCCTAAATAATAAAATTTATTTAATACTTGATTCCTAGCCCATCCACAGGTTATTCGTTGATTTCTTATAATTAATCCGTTATTTAACAAAATAGCGGAAACTGCGGAGGGTAGTCTTGGTAACTAAAGGATTAGCAAAAATATATGTAACGAAGCAATAGTTCTTCCCGGGATAAAGCCTCATTTCTAATATGAACCCTGTTCTTTCGAAAATTGGCTTTATCTCCCGTTCTTAGATATTTGGGCTAACCAATTGATGCACACCACTAACGTTTCTAACAACCAGAATCTGATTGAAAATTTATTTTCTTTTTAAGAAAATTTAGTTCTGCTGGAAGAGCAGTTAGAAAATCTATTTTTCCACCTCGAATGGGTTGAGCAAAATGCAAGTAATTAAAATTCTTAAGGCAAAATATAAAGCAAAATATTAGTAAGATTAGGATTTTCTGGTCGAAATTAGTGTGAAGACATTTTGCTCAAAGTGGGAGAAGAGAGGTGAAAATTTGGTTGAAAAAAAGGAGGATGTTTTTAACTAAAGGAACACAAGAAATATTGTATAATTAGGTGACCTCGGTGTCCATGTCTCGTCTTTTAATTCGGATCGTCATGGAGTTTTGCACCAGCCGATAAAAATGGGGATTTTAGAAAAGTAGGGTGATTAGATTCACAATATATCACCGTTATTGTGAATCAGAAAGACCTCCTTAAAGACCAGATTACTTTTCAAATACAGACAAATGACTTATGGCTAAGTATATATTCGGAATCTTACAAACTTGTTGGATTCAATATTGAACGGTACATTAATAACCATATTTTCATATAATTCACAAAATCATCATTTCTATAATCACAGGGAAGGGAGAGACCCTGTAAATGTGGATTCTCCCATTATTATTGTTTTACATTCGGCATAATCGCCTATAAAATATCAATATTTAATGACACACTAAACTTCTTAAATAATAAATTTAGAAGTGTCTAGTAGTTTTTAAATTTTAAATGGGGGACCCACGTTTCAACATTTCGCTGAGATTTCCCACAGAATTCCCACGTGGCAATCATTGGACTAATAAATTATTAAATTTTTCTCAATGAAATAATAATTCGAGACGTCTGATGCGGCTGGAAGTATTACAGCCTCTTTCCTAAAGGAAATCGGGGGAAAATTGGCCCACCGCAAGAAAGACGTGCGGGAAGCGGTCCGGCTGATGCAAAGAATTGGTATCTCAGTTGTTCGCGGAAACGCTTACTCCGTGATGTCAGCAGCCGCTCTTCCCCATAGTTAATAAATAATATTTTATTGTTAATAAATAAAAAAAATAATAATTTGAGATGGCTAATTTTATTAGAAAATCAGGTAAATCAATAATAATGGCAGAATCCACATTTACAGGGTCTCTCCCTTCCCCCGTGATTATAGAAATGAGAACTAGGTAATATATGAAAATATGGATTTTCGATTTGGCGTTTGGTGTAATTCTCAGCTGAAAGTCCTTCACATTTCGTCATTAGCGGCCTTGAATAACTGTGACTTTGACATAAGAAGGATAGTCTCTTCTGTCAATAGGTGGGTGATACTGAGGGAACGGATTGTTTGAAAAACACAATTACCCCCATTTGGTTGCAAATAGAGCAGTTCTGCTTGATGTTTCATGCTGTAGGAATTATCCGCGGAATTATTGTCAGAGAGATAGCTCGGGAGTTCTTTTTGACTCAGAATTGGCTCTGATCTAACCCGTTCCTTCTTTTCGCTGGATCTTTTATTTTTGAACCATGTCTGGGGAATAACAAAATGAAACTATACTTTGATGTGGAGCACATTAATCCCCGTTTTCTGACCAATTTCACTTCGAGTGTAAATGTCGGGGAATCTGTTGATTTTGTAGTACGCATGAAAGATGTCCTTCGTTTCCTTAGAAAATGAGGTTCGGACTCTTTTACGACCTTCTAAAGATATTGCAAAGCCAAACGTGCAGTCGTCTCTTTCTTGGGAGGAAGTTGAGATATTTGGTCTAACGGACTATAATCGTGGTGCACTTCTTGATCTGAACTCAGGTTTGGATAATTATCGCAATATGAAGCTTCACTGCAACAATAAATACAAAATGAGAAAAAATCAAAAATTTAGGGGATAGAATGTGCTGGAAATATGTCTGACCTTAAACTGTCACAAATAACACGTGCCATCAAACGCGGTTGTAACCTTGACTAATCACATAAATTTGGGTTTTCCCACAAGAAAGCGTAATCTACCACATAATCGCAAAAATAAGCAAATATTGTTATCTGATATACCTCAAAGGGATATTTGCCTGGTTAAAGTCGTCCATTGTATTATTAAAACTCCAGTAAATCAGTAATCAGTTAAAGTACTCTGCTTATCTGGCGTTCTCTCATAATAATGGTAAACAATGAATATAAACATTAGCGCTACGTAAAAGTATCACTTAAGGTATACTGGTTTTGACGAGATTGTCTTCCACCAGGAAGGGTCCTTGTCGAATATAACTCATCTGACTTAACTTTCCTGAACTTCTGCATGACGTTTTTGTTACTATGGATTAAGTGATTGCGTATCTTGCTTAGAAGTAGTGTGATGTAAGTTTATGAGTGAATAGCACAAAGAACTACAATTAAATCTATAAATTAAGTGTTAGTAATTAATCACATCAAATAATGTCTCTAATGGATATGAGAAACTTCTTAAATTTGTAAAATCAAAATCGATGCTGTCTAATTAAAGTCGAAAGGACAGTGTACTTGAAGTCCTCACAATTCCAAAGGGTTTTACATCAAACAATGTCTGAAATGAATTTTTTCTTTCTACTTGAATTCTTGCAATGTAGGGGACCTCAAGAAACAAAGTTAAATTCAGCGAACTAATTTATACAATAAATGACTACGTAACAAAGGGAGGTTATATTAAACAGTAAGACTTTCGGGAGAAAGTTATTTTCAAAAGTGAACTGATGTTCTGCCAGTTCCATAAAAAATTATGGAAAGGAAGTCGGCTTTATGTTTGCATAGGTCGGGGATTCTTCGAGTATTAAAAAGGAAATGCCATTTGGCTAAAATCGTAGGATTTCTTAATTATAAATATGGAATTGCCGACAAGGACATAGATATTGAGTCCCTCAAGGCCATCGAGGCAATATTTGCTCTATAAAATTAATTGTAAAAAATTACATTCTGTATCTTCAGATGCATGCAGGAACCCAATGTTGATGTAAAAAAAGGACTTCTAAAATTACGGAGCAATTTATCTCTGGAAAATCCCAGTATCCAAATACCTCTGTATTAATAACAAGTAAGAAACGAGGAATGTGTCGGTTTGGCTACGAGGACCCAGATATATGGCAGATAGGTACTTGTGTGGGCTCAAGAGAGTTGAACATCATGTGAAGCTGAATCTCTATTAATATGTTACAATAAAAATTAAATGACGTATCAAATATAAGTGTCCAATAAATTCACATATAAAAATATTTAATGACAACTTGACATCTCTTGAATATATTGGTTTGCCAGAATCGTGTAGAAAATAAAAAAATTGAATTACAAAATGTTTATCGAAAACATTACGATGACAGCCTTCCAGCACTATTAACCGACCCCAAAAATTAGATAGAAAACGTATATTCAAAATATCTTGGATTAAATTAACTGGAATATTAAACGATAATACATAATAAAAATTAAGATCGGTCAACCACCACAAGAGATAAAAGTAGTGTTGACGCGCTATATTTGAAACTTGGTTTACCATATAATAAATATATTTTTGTTATTAATTATTATATTAATTAAAAAATGTTAATTTTACTTTTTTATATTTTTCTGTAATTTGGAATTAAATTAAAATGTTAGTTTTGGCTGCAAATTGCTAAAAAGTGTTACAAAACCTAAAAAATAAATAAAAAGTGTTATATAACCGATGTCTCAAATATATTAATGAGATCGTTGAAAAAACACCCTCATCTTACTACGGAGATAACTAAACTTTTCTCAATCATGGAATACCTACTGAACGGCAACGAGATTGCCCTAAGAGGCAAAGTATCATGAACATTCCCTTTGTTCGGAATAATATTTTCCCAACCTTTCATAATCCCAGAACTACAATCGGAGAAAATCCTGAAGATCCAGTTAAGTGAGATGAAATAATCCTTTTTATGCCAAGAGGGTTGGTATTTTTTGAGACAGGTGGTTCACATGGCGACACTTTGATTGAACCAAGTAAAAATGTACACAGTACAGGATGAGAGTCCTCTACCAAGTAGGTCAAATGAATAAATTTAAGAAATAGGCTATTTTATGTTTCTGACTTAAATAGCATTAAGTCATCCAAAAGTTTTTGAATTCAGTCATTTATTCATTCGACAATTGGAAATCTATTAACTCGAATTTGAATATGTACATTATCGAATTTACATTATTGAAAGTGTATTGAGGTCGACAAAGAACTCATGCGGATAAGAAGGAAGTGAAAGAGGGAGAGGCTCTGAGGGCGGTTGAGATAAACAGGAGAGGATGGAAACAACTACAGCGCGTATCCTGATATGCATGGCAAATGTGGAGCTTTAACTTTTTTAGTTCCGCAGACATTTCTACTACTAAGAATTATTATTGAACTTATGGACATTATAATTTTACTTAGTTGTCCTATATTCACACTTTTTATTGATATCAGTTCTAAGGACGACTAGCCTCATACAAAATAGTCGGGGTTAGTTAGTTAAGTAACTCGACCACTATCTTGGAAAAGGCCAGCAGCTATTAAATAAGACGAAAAATGCCGGTCGCTCCCATAGATCGATCAGTCTTAGTATTTTAGACCAACGTTGTAACAATGCATTACATTCAAATAGGTGATTTGTTGGCAACACGTAGAGTTTGCAAAATGGACAGAGGAAATTGTACGTCAGATCTGAGCTTTATATGATCGCTAAAGTCTCAGTCCATTGAGATTGAAAAAGACGTTTTCCATCCGTATTTACTTATTTTCTTATTTATAGACAAAATCGACGATCCACAAACAGAATTTGATTAATGAGTAATAACAATAATAATAACACCAGAGACCACGGCTACATAAACTAACTAATCACGTGATCTAGAACGCTCTAGCAAGGGCCTCATCTTGGCCCGATGTTCCTTTCTCGACCCCACACAAGCACGTATTGGTCGAGTGACTGGGTCTTCGCAGTCACGACGGCGCGTTCCATGGTTCATTCGTATCAAAACTTTAAGTGGAATTGGTGGCTGGAACTCTCCAGAAATCCATCGTTCTGTGATTTTGGAGACTCTTACGGCTACCTTCGATCTTTAAGAGATTCGTCCAAATGATGAATGGACTCCATAAAAAATTAAAATATTAAAAAATGTGTAATGACTTAAATAAATATAACAATTTAATAAAAAATATCATCTAAATATTTTTTTAAACGATTATTCTTAAAACTTCTTTCTCGGTGTATCCGGGGTTAATAAATAAAATAAAATAAGAAACAAGATGGCGTTGGCGAGGATGGCGAGGAGGATGGTTGTAAATCATGGCTAAAGCGAAATCCTTTTAGGGTTATGCGAAAAAGCTTTTAACTAACTAACTAACTTATCTTAAAAGGTTAATTCTAATTATAATGTTCTCTATCCACTTCGTTTCCTCTTCGAGTAACGAGTAAACCCGATTGGCTCAGTCCTTTTTTTTCCTCAATATATATTGTCATCACTTAGCTCACCTCTTGAATTCCTTCATTATCAAACCGAGAGTAAAGATCCTTTATCCCTTCATTAAGTTTATCATAACGCCGCGAAACGTCGACTTCGTTCCTATATGATACAACCATACTCTCCAAAGTCTTTTGCGGCGAATAAGNACCGCCTACCAGAAGATTCAAATACGATTGGTATGAAACAGAACCGATTTTTGAAGACTAGACTTCTTAACCTTCTCTGTTCTGAATCTTTAGTATCCTGGTAGTCTGAATAAACAATAAATATAAGCTGAGAGGCTATAAACGAGTTTTACTCGCCTTACAGCGACTATTTTGAGGTTTACAGATGTAGAAACTGTGGCGCAAACCAATTCCGATAAAGAGGCTTTCGTTGTCCCAACATCCACTGTCCTCTATGTAAGCACCCGAAGAAAAGGGAGGCGATGCTGATTTAATCTTTTCTTCGTTCAGAAAACTAGTTTGAAACCTTATTCAATGATTTCTAATACAGTTTATCTATGGGAACGTCTAAGTCAAGTCTCATCTACAGAGTCTGGGTTTCAAAAAAGGCGGCTGTTAACCGCAAGGTTGCTGGTTCGAGTCCGGCCGGAGGCGTCTAATATTTTTTGTGTCTATACAAATTTCTTATAAATTTCCATACTTAAAAAGTCTACTGTATTCCTTGTAGATCTTTATTATGATCTTTCGCGGTCACTCAAAAAAACTTACAATTACACAAAGGACATACAAACTCTCTTCGTGGACATTCGTGGTGAAATAGAGGCCAAATATTCATAATTTTTTTAAGTTAGTTTATTGGCAATTTTAATCCCTCGTAGATACTCCCCCAAAGTTTTAGCCCATTAGCTTTTAATAATACTACTTCCATTTTTGTGAACACACCAGAGTAATGAGCAGTACTTCCCAAAACGGTGTATAGCCAAATGTTTTGATATACGTGTGATTGGTGATCCTCGAAAAATCGTCATCAACAACTGGATTGACAACCTTCAATGGAGATTTATACAAAATCTCAAATTTTGACCAGACAAGTCTTCCTTGTTCCGAAACTTTGTATTAATGTCTCCTGACTACACAATTTCGCTCATTCGTACGGATAGAAGCAAAGGGTCACATCCATCTTGAGGAGATGGTCGTATTTTGTACAAGAAGATACCTCAACCATCACCTCCTAACAGCAAATAAGAGTTTACTAGCGAAAAACCTTGCAAATGTGGATGTTTTATGAATCCAGACTTTAGTTGTTCAAAACAACGCTAAACAGAAAAAAAGGATGAGAAATAGACTCCCTTTGATTTTAAAAGCTCTAATTTAAAGGTGATAGAAAAGTTATGGATAGTTGGCTCATGGCACATGTCCGTACATGGGTTTCGATTATTTAATGTTGGTTTTCCTTAGTGTAGTCCATTGTGGGATAGATTAGTCTCACCCGTAATTCTGTAAATTAGAACAACTGTTATGCAAAAGGATGAGCCGATCAAAATTACCTGAAAACGCTTTAAACCACTTCCGGACAATATTGGGGTGATTAATCATCTAGGAGTAAGGAGATAAGCCATCGTGGTATAGATTAGTGTCACCCGTAATTCTGTAAATTAGAACAACTGTTATGCAAAAGGATGAGCCGATCAAAATTACCTGAAAACGCTTTAAGCCACTTTCGGACAATGTTGGGGTGATTAATCATCTAGGTTTAAGGAGATAAGGATTTTTCAAGTTTTAAAAATTTCTAATCAGTCAATTGACTTCTTTTTTGAAGGCCTTAGGGTATTTTATTATTATTACCGGGTTAAACGAAAAAAAAGTAACCAACTAAGTGACTCCAGACCGACGTAAACAAAAATCCTTGATGGCTCTCCAGAAAGGACATGCGATGAGGACACGATTGTCGTATCTTGGATGATTTTTAAGGTATTTGGTCATGGCTTCGATAAAAGAGTTGTTAGTCAGGGTATCTACTTTCACAAACTTCCGCTGTTGTCCAATCAAAACTGCATCCATAAGGGAGTACAAAAAGTTCTGATAATTACTGTTTCGGCAGCTTCTTGGATTGCTAATAGTTTCAGGAGAGGGATTGAGAAATGGCCACTATGGACTATTTTAGATATATTATTTATTTATTTACATGATATATTTGAATAGATATTTTAAATCAGTTTTTCTCAACAGGGTCCTAATTTTAAATATCAATAAAATTAAATTATGTTTTAAATTTAACAAATTCTCATTTTTATAATTTATTCATATAGATAATTATATTTTTACGCATCTACGATGCGGAAAGGGTTTGAAGAGTGACGCCGTCATCAGTAGAGATTCACTGCAGAACTGGATAGTCAAAAGGACATACACACAAGAAAAAGAATAAACAAAGAAGTGAAGAGCAAGTGACGCCGTCATCAGTAGAGATTCACTGCAGAACTGGATAGTCAAAAGGACATACACACAAGAAAAAGAATAAACAAAGAAGTGAAGAGCATTCCTTGGTTTTCCCTCTAAGATATGTTATAATAACTGTTCTTTACTTAAATAAAGTGTGTGTTCTGCACAAGCGAATCCCTAGGCATCTTGCTTGCTTATGGCAACGCGGTAGTGCTTAATTATATTAATTAAGATCCTCATATATTTTCACGGTGGCCGCGTGAAGTCATGTGGTGCTATGGGTCATCGGATCCACCATACCAATGCCTGACCGGCATCAAGAGGATCCAACTATTCTTTTTCTGGGGTACAATGTCGTTACCTGGACACTGGAATGATAGAACGATTCAGGATCAAAGGGTTAGTATGGTTACCCTTGGTTTTTGAATAATTTTAATAGAATACGTTCGTGATTAGCTAACAAAGATCGCAGTTATCTGAGCTTAGTGTTTCGCTCGCAATTAGTTGTGAGTTCGACTCCTATGCCACTACATTGTTTGAAGCATTCTTTTCTGCCCTTTGCTTTCCTCAATTCTTAAAAAGCGTTATGAGTTACACTTGACTCGCAGATGTCCNAATTATCATTTCTCTGTAGGAAGCAATTCTCGTTATTTCTGATGTACCGAATATATCTCACTCTACTGAACTTGGAGGAATATTATTAATCCCAGGCATACAATCTTTGGTAAGCGCAGTGCAAACAGTCCTAACTAATTAATCCAAAAGAGGAACCCAAGGGGGAACATCTGTTGTGCCGGCCAAATCAATCTTCCAATAGTACATTACAGGCTTCCACTTCCGAAGAGAGGTGGAAAAATTGCTCAGCCTATTCCATTTTCATCGCAAGTTCTACTGTCGCGGACATCACTTCATTCATCGGCGGAAAAGTTCTAATGTAATCTTCACCAGAGGATTTGGTCAGGAAGATCCCTTTCAACTATTGTGTCGTGTCAGAAGGATTCGTCGCCTCACGGGTGGTATCTGTTTGACAGGAATTGACCTTCGCTGACAACTCCATCTTTCGGATTCGAACCCACGACCTTCAGATTCAATGTCATCAGAAGGCCACCACTAAAAGGTACAAATAAATAGCAAACATTCGAATTTAATATGATTTTTATTTAATTAATATTTTAAATAAAATTAGGTCTCTCATCGAAAGAAGTTTGGTGAGACAAAATTCACTCTAACAGATCACAGTGAAGATAAACTTCCTCTTCGTCTGAATAACAATAGTAAACATTTACACCCCCTGTATTCTCTTTCTATCATTGCTGCTGTCTTGAACTCGGCTACTTCACTAGAATGGAAAAATCTTGATTTGTGAAACATGAACGAACAGTCCCCTTGATTGGACTCACCACGTGATTGGCACCACAGAAATAAATAGAAGATGCCGAAACAGCTCTTCCATATTTTGGTTTTTAGGAAACTGAAAATCATGAGTTTGTAATCTATCAAAATCGACAGTTGGAGAAAATCCGCTAGAAATGATAGAAAGCAAATTGCCAAGAACATTCGCGAATTAATAATCAATAACTCCCTTGTTCCCCTTCAAGGCATACTTGTTAAGGTTCCTTAATTTTTGTGCCATACAAGATTCCCAGACATAATGCACCCAACGGGTTTTTGTTCTCAAACTATGTGGAACCAATGTCTCCTGAATTCAGTTTTTCATCAACCGTAATGAAAGCTCAGATACATCCTAACAAAATGAAGATATTTTCTGCGATAGAAATAAGTCACCTTCTGACTAATTGATTCTTAGGCTATCCGTTCTATGAAGAGGAAAATCAATCAGATAGAGCGTTTCCCTCCATAGTTGTCATAGGAAGATACTTAAAGAAGATAATAATTTATTTTGACAAATTTACTTTGATCGTTGATAAAAAAAGGTATCCGGTTTTTGTTACAACGAATGCGACCCACCCACCAAAATGAGATATACACAGATCGAAATTAGATTGCTTGGATGATCATTGTAATCGCAGAAAGGAGAGCTCAATCGAACCTTGTACTTGTGATTTCTTTAACCAAAGAACTATCACGTGTCTCATGAGCATCTGAATACTTGGGGGGTTTTCTTGTTTCAAATTCTTTACTGTTGGTTCTACCAGTCTTTTCCTTATTACTGCTAACTAATGTTTTGTCATAAAAATCACCAAAAAATGATTGAAGTATTAGTTTAAAAATATAACTGCTAACTAATGTTTTGTCATTTTTTTGCTTATAAATAAATTAATTTTTCATACAAAAAAAACTTTTAGGATATTAAAAAATTAAATATGGCCTTCAAAATGACTTTATTAAATTCGTGCAGTTAATGTTATTAACTTAATTTTTTTTTTTTTTTTTTTAAAAAGAAATTTTATTATCAAATGAATAAAAATTAAATTAAGGCATCTGAATGGCCATGCTATTTCCCCTAACAATAGCCAACGAGATACGTTCTCGGAACCAACCAGTCTCTCGCGGATCCTTGGTCACAGCTTGAATCATGGAGCCGATCTTACGAACCAACTCATCTGCTTGGGGGCCAAGGATTCCTGACGTTTCCACCGCGAATGG
>RDEW01000044.1:354279-364481 GCA_011109175.1 Dicyema japonicum | reverse complement strand
ATTTATACTGACTATTTATTAAAATATCAAAAACTGGATAAATTAACTCACATCGTCTGAAGAAAAATCTATATCGTCTCCAGAGATTTTTTTTACCATTGGTTCGTTTAAGTAATCTACTACCTTCATAGCATTGCGGAGTACTGGCGTAAGGAGCACTGATACAAGTCGTGAATATTTAAAAAACTTTTGTCTTCCTCAGTATCTGCTAGTAAAAATTGTATAATCTTTAGACACTGTCAAATTTCCTATTAGACAGACAGTTTTTTATTTGACAGAATCGACTGTTTTTTACAAGTTAACTCCCATCATTTTTCTGATATATGTCCTTGTTCCATCGATGACTTGGAACAATATCTGCAGTTGACTTCTAAATTTACTTTGACTCAAAATAATTATCAGTCAACTAAACTTGATATCCCTCCTTATAAAGTTTTTCACAAACACGTTAGTAAAACATGGCCCTCGGATTCCTGAGTCGGCCTACACTCTCACCAAGATTTTGTATAGGTCTTTAAACTAATTTTAATCAAATCTATTGAAATAAAGCATCAAATAATTTTTAACGTTATCATTAAAGTTTCTATCCTTTTCGAGAATTTTATTTTCTTCCAAAATAGTTGTTACAGGATGCTTCCATAAATTTTAAAAAAATATCGAAAAAAACTCTATAATTTCAAATTTTTAACATTTTTAATGTCAATTACTTGTACTTTTTTCAAGATATAGATTGATGTCACACGAATCCTCTTCAAATATGACCTAATATATTTATTATCACAGAGAATGGATGAACTGTAAATTTGGCAGAAATCCTGAACTTAGCTACAATTCAGATTTAGAGATGTTATTTCTTGATGTAAGAGACATTACTTTTCTTCTCGGAGATGTTTTCTCATTTAATAAAATGAATGTTGTATTGCATTATAAATCATTTATAGTTTTGCCAGAATGATTATAGTATTACAACTGTTGATTCAAATACTTTCCCTGATTCAATTACATAAATGTTTTATATATTTTAAATTGATAGATCTTTTGAAAAATGTATATACTTTTATTTATACATATTGATTTTGCGGAAACACTAATAAATCTTGAACGTGTGTATATTTTTGAAGAAACACTAATAATATCGAATACTTGATAATGCGAGTTGTCACAGAAATGCTGAGAACCACTGATATAAAGGAATGTCAAAAGAAGATTTCTCTGAAGAAGACTAATCAAAAATTGCTTCATTCAATTATATTTAAGTGTTTTGAAAATACGAATGTCGATATCAATGGAACATAGAATGGCTTACTGGGGGATCAATAGTCCAAGGCCGGAAGCAATGCACTGCATGATACAGGTCTGGAGAAAAAGTTTCAAGTGACAGTTCCATGATTGATGACTTCTTAATTAAACTTAATATCAAAATTGACAAATATGAAAAACATAACATTTTCAATTGCGACGAAACGTGTCTTTTTTTCAGACGTAGTGTAAAGAAAATCTTTTATTCGAAACAATGAAGAATATTTGGATTCAAACACAGGAAAGAAAAAATAACTGTCTTTGTCTGCTGCAGCTATACAGGAGAAAAATTAGACCCTTTGATTTTTGAAAAGTTTCGTAATCTAAGATGCATCAAGAATTTCCTCCCGTCAAACCATAATGTTATCTATTCTTCATCCAAAAATGCATGGATGACAAAAGGTGTGTTTAGATGTTTGTTGGCTTCATAGGATTAATGAACATTTTTTGTCACAAAATCGGATAATTATTCTGCTAATGGGCAACGTTGAGCCTCATAATAATCTGGATTGTGGAATTATCAAATCTTTCAAGGACCATTATTCTACATCTTTAATAGATTTTTTATGTTTCACTGACGATCAAGAATTCTTTGTTGAGTCCCTAAAGAAAGATAAATTGGATCACCTGTAAAGTACCCCCCGGGGGTTGTAGATACTTCATACACTCCAACCAGAAAATACATGAAATTTGTTGACAATAGATAACAGGTCACGTTATACAATAGTGATGGATGTGTGTTTACCTGGTACATTCAATTGGTCGGATGAATGGAAAGGAAATCTCAATATTAACAAGTTCTTGAATTTCGAACACCTGACTGTAAATCATATAAAAGTATTTATCAACAGAGTTAACACTCAAACAATTGAAAGCTATTGGAACAAACAGAAATTAAGAATAAAAATAATGAAAGGTGTGAAAAAAGAAAAATTAGAAGCGTACCTTAAAGAATGGATGTTCAAAGATAAAATCATGTTAAGTAATCTTGATAATTAATTAAAGATTATTAGAGTAATTCAATAAATGATTTTGGAATTTTTTATACTTTTCGTGAGAGGGGTATTTTACAGGTTAACATAAATTAACTTTTGACATAATAAATCTTTTATTCATTACAACAATAAATATTAAGACTCTCTCAATGGATTGTTATTAGGATATAAGCAATAAGACAAATCAAATAGTGAAGAACGATCAATATTTATAGGTTACCAAAATATATAGACATTAGACATTTTGATAATAGACTTCAACACTATATGATGAATCCAATAATATATTCATAAAATATTAGAGAAACTCAATACATTGGTGAGGTGTAGAACCCGAAATCCGAGAAAGAAGTAAAACCAAGTTGATCGACGTTAAACTTCTCGTAAAAAAAGAATTATAAAGTTAGTATAATCATAATTCCCATATTGTTAATTGTATAAATTAATATATACTGTGAATACTCCAATGCCGCAAATATACAAGTGGAACTGACATGTCGTGAGGTCATTAGACTGAACGAAGATATAATTGCAGACTTTAATATTGAGATAGAGAATAAAAGGAAATTAGCAGCAAACTCTTCTTTTAAGAAAAGGAGAAAAATTACATACGATCTGGATTAAATCGTTAAATAAATCACAGTTGAATACTTCAATAAGTTTGACCAGAAAATACTTGTTATTGATCAAATTAATACAAAAAAAACAAAGTACCTTAAAAACATGGTTGTTAGATTTAAATCATTAAAAATCATTTAAATGTTTTTAATCTCTGGAAGAAAATTTGATGCCTTGTGGGTTCACTTCGATAAACGTATTATTCCTTGAAAGACCGGGAGTCGAAATGCCGTAATTCCGGGATGGAGGTACAAGTTCTCGTATCTCGGATGAGGCAGATCATTTGTTATGTCGAACTAATATTGATATCCATAAAAATCCGTCGAAACCTGATAGTGATTTTATCAACGAATTCCGTCCAAGGATGAGGGACCAGTCTTTAATCAATTTCGTTATTAACGACGACGTCATCGAAGAAAAATTAGATTGATATGCAAACACCTCCAGGGCTCGAAAGAACTTGAACAGGCCTCATAAATCAAAATATTAACAAGGAGAAAGGAAATGATCACTATTCTGGAAGGATGTTAAAAAATGTCAATAATAGAAAAAATTGATTTTGGTAAGAGATATGGACAAGAAGGAAGCAAAGTGTTAACATTGAAAAAATAACGAGCGTTGATATTCCAACAAACAAGATGAAATTGACACACTTTCCTCCCACTCTAACACTCTCGTCAAATCTCAGATATGTTACACAATAACGCCATCGCATTAAGCTCCTCCATCTCCGAAGGTAATACGTTGAAATCTCCATTTGAGCAAATATGGGAAATATTACAATTGTAAACATGTACATTCCTCCTACCAGCTCCTGCCAAAATGAGTTTATTTTCACCACGGATTTGTTGCATCAATATGTCCAAGGGGATATGACGAAGATCAAACAAGTAATTCATATAAAAGGTAAAACGTTAAAAAAAAGCAAAAATGTTAACCAAGTTATTAAGGGTGGGGGGGGGGGGGTAATATTTATATAAAATTGAAGAATATTCTGAAAATATATGTTTCCAAAAAAATTCAAATATAAATATATTCGATATTGAATAACACATAGTACATTGATTAGTCAAGATAGCGTAGAAGATGCAAACATAAGAAATTACCAAAAAATTCTTCAAGCACATTTTGATAATACCCTTCCATCACTATTCACCGACCCCAATAATAATTAGGAAAATTTATATAAAATTATAACTTAATTAAAGTATAATACTACAAAATTGAAAATGTTCCTTTGCCGCGTGGCGCCATTTGGTGCTGCGTGGTTAATTGGTTAAATTTTTCTGCCTGCTTGTCTGTTCCTCATCTCTCTTTCTAATAGAGTGGCGTCATGTGATCCACCTGTCTAGGTGACGCCCAGTGCCAGGCCGGTATGGAAAAGGATCATTTGCTCTTCCCCACTCCACTGGAGGGGTTTCCACAACTGCATGTAATGGACGTCTTACCTTTTATGGTGATTCCGGATGGACTCTGTTTCTGTAGAAGTGAAAACTGGATACACTTAATTAGTTGTTTACTTTAACTTGTTTCTCGGTGTATCCGGGGTTAATAAATAATAATAATAATAATAAAATTGAAAATGTCAACAACAAGACAATGCGATAAAACGTCGACGTGTCAATTTTTAAATTAATAATTATTTAATAAATAATTTTTTTTAATAATTAATTATTATTTTAAATATCCAAGACACTGGAGCGCATACCTCTTGAGATCGGCTCTTCAGAACTGCTTCTTCTGAGGGCCGTCAGTGTGGAACTTTGTCGTTTACGATGTAGACATTATCTCTCTCTAGTTAGTGAAGAGGTTCGGGATCTCTTTGTTTGTCCTGTTTTCCAGAGCTAGACGTCACAAGGCGGGAAAATTTCTACTGATATAAATCATTAAATTTAATATTGGATAAAATATAAGATTTCTTCTCTCATATGTCTTCAAAGACACAGGACATGCCGATTGTGAAAACATTGGGCATCTTCCATCGACATGAACGAAGACGATTGTTCGCATGATCTAGAAAGGAATTTCTAGTTTAAATCTGAAAAATTACTGGGCGATGGTATTTCGACAGATTATCAAATTATATTGAAAACGAAAAGTTTTATGGAGTATCACTGGGTTTCCGCCGTAATTGAGGGGGGTTGTTTTTTGTTTCTAATAAATTCTATATGTATTGCTCAGAGAATGAAAGAAGCCTAATGGATTTAGTAACACTTTTGATAATCGCGTGCTTGTTAAATATTCCTTGACTCTTTTTCCATTTGGGGGTGGATTCGTTTCCTACTCGAAACCAAACAACTCACCTCAGTAATTATTTTATTTACTGGCGGCATAACTATCTCCACTGAAAAATTTAGAAGTCTTAGAAAGGATCCTCTTGAGTTTGTATAAAAGGCAATATTTCCCATCAAATA
Organism: Dicyema japonicum; assembly: GCA_011109175.1. NCBI lineage: Eukaryota > Metazoa > Dicyemida > Rhombozoa > Dicyemidae > Dicyema > Dicyema japonicum. The sequence goes on along the minus strand of RDEW01000044.1, from coordinate 359,155 downwards.
AATTATTTGCATGTTCCCCTTTATTTTCGCTTCATCAATATTCCACTATTTTTTTACCCTAAGATCACTGAGTTAGAAAAAGTTAAAAGTTAACTACTAATCAAGTGATCCTGGTTTTCCGGGTTCTGGCTCTCGTTCGGGGTCCTCGAAGATCCAACAGAGTTGGTAGAAACGGGAACGGTCTCGTTCTCCATAGATTCTCCGCATTTTCTAGATAGTCAGATATAGAGAGTGAATGCGGATAGCCGGTCGTCGGCCTATTCGAATCAAATGATATTACACCATTTTCCACGGTCTCAAATTTTAAATGATGAACGACATGACTAGAGGGATAACATATTTAAAGTATTGGAGTTATAATTTTGAAAAACACATGGTAGTCCTGGTACAGACTGATCGATAATATCACCAATCTAGTCAGGTCAGGAGACAAAACTCTGATTCATCACATCCCAGAGCTAAATTTCTACGTGGATCACTTCCTTGCGGCAAAATTTGGATGCTATTTTCTTCATAGTAACTAAAAGACTTTCTTTCAAATAATAATTTAGATTTAAAAAAGGGACTTTATTCACAATTCGTTAATTGAAATCATTGATTAATAAACGTGTCGCAATCCCTAGAGCCTTGGTGGTGTGCGCCCAAATTGATATTGACAGCTGTCAATCAATCATTTGTCATGAATAAAGACATTTGTAATTTATGTTATTTCCAAATGGAGTTCTGGATACCTTCATGGATGATGAATGCGTCCGTATGGGATCTCAATACGACTAGGATTAAAAGTCTGCGTTCCGCATACGTTTCGATGCCAAATTTGGCTGACAAATTGTCATTTGTCCAACCACGCTCATCTGATAGATTTAGACCGGTTTGTCAACCCATAATCATCGATCTAACCATACTCAGCTGAAACATTCAGACTGGTCTCTCAACATCAGACTCACTGTTGCCTATACTTAGCTGAGACATTTAAGCCGGGTTGCCAACACCAGTCTCACCGTCTACATATGCTCACCTGAGAAATTCAGATCGACCTCTTAATACCAGGCACGTGGGTCTAACCATGCTCGCCTGACGCATTTGGACCCATCTCCCAATATCAGGCTCATCCGTCTGGAAACCAACTCCAATCTACCACTTCGTATTGGGATCCAATTTAAGCTAGTTAGTTAGAATATGCTTTGTGTAATAATAATATTAAGTACAGATTACAAACGTCAATAAAATGTGTTATTTTATAAGCGAAATATTATAAATAAAGTAATCAGCAACTTTCATATCATTAGGAGTCATATAATGTAGAGAAATTAAATTTCTGTGAAAATTGGAATGTTCCTAAATTTCATAATTGGGTCAAACTGGAAAAGAATCAATTTTTCTATATTTTTTGTACCATTTAGGGAAGTTCTTTAAAATAGTATCATAAAAATTAAAAGGGGAGAATTTTGAAGGTCGGGATTCATCGGTGACAATGGGTACATTAAGGAAGTTGAGACATTCCCCAATTTTGAGGTCCTCCATTCCAGTATCTGCATAACAATGTTGATTCTAAAATCGACAAAATCAAGTACCTTAGATTTAAAGCCCGAAACGACTTTATTAACCGCTGTTTTGCTGAGAATGTAAGATGCTCCTCCACTGAAGTACCCGTTCGGAAAATACTTGTAAAACTTAAGACCGAAACTGTTCAAATCAATTGGGTCATAGAATTTCAGAAAATATCTCAGATTCTCCATAATAATGTAAGTGTCATCATCAGCCTTGATAACCCAGTCAAACTGCCCAGAAAAGATATCCTCAATGTATTCAAACGCTCCAAAAGTTTTGGATGGGAGATGTTCATAGTCGTCATTAATGTCTAATGAAACCACGTGTTTTTCCTTCAGGCCTGGTTTTCCAACAAAAAATAGAACTTTGTCACATCTTTTCCCCCACGTGTTTAACACAGAAACTCCACGTGTTTTATAATTGGTTACGCTAGTTAAAACCATACAAAAAATTGTTTGCTTTGAAGCAATTTGACTGCTTTTGAATTCGATTTGAGAATGTCTTGTACTATACAGGATAGTCGAAGCAACTACTTGGCTGTTTCTGAATTCTATTAGATAGTGTTCTATATTATTGGACAAATATATTATAGTGACGAAAAGTGTTAATAATACAAGAATATTGACAAATCTTGTGAATAACAAAAAAATTTGAATTCTATTAGATAGTGTTCTATATTATTGGACAAATATATTATAGTGACGAAAAGTGTTAATAATACAAGAATATTGACAAATCTTGTGAACAACATAAAATTTACTTTTTCGTACACAATAATTGTAGCATGAAGTGATGATAATTATTTATTTCAATTTGAATATCGTGTTGTTTTATTTTAAATTTTAATTTATTATTTAAAAATTAAATAGTTTTTAATTAAACTAATTTTTAGATAAATAAATAGAAAAGAAATTATTGATTTTAAACAAGAAAATGATTCGAATATCGCCCAGTATCTATTATACAATGGACCAGAATATGAGAAATACTGGGTAGTTGAAAATGAAGATGAGTATATGAGGAATGAACTACGGGTTTAAAAATCGTCAAGAAAAGTATCTATTTCTGCAATGAGTTTGGGCAAATAAGATAATGAATTTGGTTTAAGTTATGGAATTGATTATGGCTTTAAAAAATTTATTGAGTGGGTATAAAATATCTATTTCTGCAATGAGTTTGGGCAAATAAGATAATGAATTTGGTTTAAGTTATGGAATTGATTATGGCTTTAAAAAATTTATTGAGTGGGGTTTGTATTTTCAAAAGAATTAATTTTATGCAAGAACCGCCATTAGAATTCGTTATAATCGATATGATTTTATCGAAAGACCGCAGTTATAATCGAAATGATTTCATGGAAAGACCGCAATAAATATTTAAAATAGAATTGATTTATTGAACAAACGTAATAAATAGTTGAAATAGAATTGATTTATTGAACAAACGTAATAAATAGTTAAAATAAAAATTATTTTGATTTTTATTTTAGATCAAGAAAGAAACTTTGCTTGTAAGAGGTTCCCAGAACAATTCAACTACAAACATGCAGACTGGAGACTTTACAGCACACTCACTGACAACCTTTACCTGGATGGCAGTACTTCTATGGACAAACTAGTCGCTTATGTAATCCGCACTATGTTGGATGTGAAATCACTCTCTGTGCCTAACACCTTAACCATTCTTGCCCCATTTAGAATACGTTATAACAAAATGCGAGAAGACTAATGACTTTAAATGTCTTATTGGATAATGGAAGTACGAAAATCATTCTTTTTGAGTACTATATAAAAACAATACATTGAACCAAACATTTTTACTCATTTGATATCTGGGGCCTATTCATTTTTCGGAAAAAATGTTTTGAAGATCAAGACTAGCTGAAAAAGAGCCTCCGAAATTAAGGAACGATAGATTTCTGGAGAGTTCCAGCCTCCAATGCCTCAAGAATCCATGATATGCATAAACCGTTGAACACACCGTCGTGACTACGAAGATTCAGGCATTCGGCCGATAGGTGCTTGTGTGGGGTCTAGGGAAAANATTTTTGGGAAAAAATGTCTTGAAGATCAAGGCTAGCCGTAAAAGAGCCTCCGAAATTAAGGAACGATGGACTTCTGCAGAGTTCCAGCCTCAAATGCCTCTAGAATCCATGATACGCATGAACCATGGAACGCGCAGTCGTGACTTCGAAGATTCAGGCATTCGGCTGATACGTGCTTGTGTGGGGTCTAGGGAAAAGCATCGGGCCAAGTTGAGGTCTCTGCAGAGATGCAATAGAAGAGTTATACTCTTAAATCCGTCAAGTGAGGTTAATCGCCCGCTATAATCAGAAACCTACACGGAAAGTACCGTACCAAGAAAGGAGGTTTTTCATCTCTATTAGATCCACAATCAATATAATGTCATCTCCACCAACAAATATAAGCAATATCACGGATATTGTTTATGTTGGACAGTGTGCGTATGAAGATCTCGCAACGTGCTCGAAAAAGGAGCGATAGGATCCACCATTTGGAAGCCAAGCTCACAAAACTGAAAAAGCAGCATAAATAATAACAGAGCTCACTGGACTGAGAGGAAACCAGAGATATGAGAAACGAGAGATTGTGCAGAAAATACTTCAAATCCAAAAATCTAGAAAGCAATTAAGAAAACATAATTAGTGTTTTGAGCTTAATCTAGATATTTTTATCGTGGTTTAAACGAGGATCAAATGAATACTCAATTTTTGTTCAGCGAAAGCGAGTGTCTTTTTTGGGAGAATCTTTGGTAAAAACAAGTGGGCAATGAGAACAAATTTCTGATTAACAAAAAGTGACAGAAACAGAAAACATGTTTGTGGACTTTAGCAGACAAAGCATTCTTGAAGTAAACAAACAGCTCCCGAAGTGGAGAGCTACGGATGTGATGGGGTTTACAACTTCTTCCTTAAAGAATTCACATCAATTATGACCGCCTCTGTGAAGAGGTCTCAAAGTTAATACACGGAAAGCATTCTCCAGATGAGTGGTTCTACACTGGAATCACCTATCCCGAAGAAAGACATGTGCCATACCCAAACGAATTAAGAAAAATTACGTGTATGCTCAATTTATCAGCACAATGAAATTGGGGAAGTAAAGATAAAGAGGGGGATATTACAAGGTCTTTGTTCTTCTAATGGATCTTCTGTGCAGGATACTGAATGCGAAATACCCCAAAGTGGCTATTCACAACCACAGCCCAGAATCCCCTAGTTATCCAACAAATCACTTGCTGTTTATGGAGTAACTAAAAATATTTTTTCGAGAAGATAACGATTATGATATCAAGGAGGTTAATT
>RDEW01000044.1:337049-349680 GCA_011109175.1 Dicyema japonicum | reverse complement strand
CGTCCTTATCCTAATATACAAGTCACATCTTGTCCTGTCGGTGTCTGTGGCAAGTCACGATTTAAGATGTTCATTTCGCTAAAAGTATAAAGGATCTCCTGAAATCATTCTTGTGAAACCCCCATTTTAGGAACAAAGAATCCGAAGATTCATGAAATCATCGAAGACAAGCTACATCATTGGTTGGTTATCCAGCATGCAATCGTTGAGCCAATTCACGTTAATTTGTATTTTTTAGTGAATAGGTGCCTCGTTTTTTGATAGGCAATTAATCGAGTAACCGCTTAGAAACAAAAAATAAAGTGGAAACTTAGACCTAAAACTGTCTTTAATTGCATTTCTGGGGCTATAAGTAATATGGTTCTATTAAAAGTGTTGTTGGAACACCATAGCAAAGCCTTTGACTTTCTCTTCTAGCGACCATAAACGAGGTGACGAACTCAAGAGTGGTAGGAAACCTCAGGTTCCGAGTACGGAATTGTTCGATGATCAAACTAATATGTGACGTGCGGACAAGTTACCATCACCTGTCATTAAAATATTTTTCTTGCAATTAGTGATGACAAGGGGAATTTTTATGGCAATTAAAATTTCATAAAATGGCAGCTAAAAATGGCATTTGTGACAATTAAAAATGCATTATATAAATATAAGAAAATTTATAAATAAACCAAATAAATGTTTTAATTATTATAAAACATAATTATGCAATTATTATTATTATATTTAAGAAAATTTTTCTCTTTCTCGAGAAAATTTATCTCACGAGAAAATTCATTGGCTTTAAAGAAGCAAGTACTAAAAGTAGTGCTAGTGAATGTCCGATCCCTAGGGAAAAGGCATAATGAACTAGCACTACTTGCGAGAGTCATCGACGTCTTGGTGGTCAATGAGACGAAATTAAAGAAAGCGAAGAGTAATATAATGACTGGATACATTTCCGTGGATGTTTTATGGAAGGCTGGAGCAGCTGCTGGTACAGGAACTTCTATTTTCTACCTGGACTTTTTCCGAATTCGTAATCCAAAAGTCGTTTGTGATGTATTGTGTGAATTTGTAAGCATGGACGTTTGTTGCGATGGAGAATGGATTAGTGTTGGTGGGGACTAACTCGGAGTATTCCTAGTATTGCCAACTTTATCTATGTATGTGGGAAAGCCAAAAACTCTATGGAATATCGGGAGCGACCATATCCCACAAGAATTGATTATTAGTATGAGGCCTGATGTTATGGAAGATGTTTCTTGATATTCATAAATCTCATTGGGCTGACTATAGCAGTGTTTCTTAACCTTTTTTGACCGGAGACCACTTTATTCTGTTGAATTTTTCTGGGGACCACATGTAACAAAACAATTTAATAAAACAAAAACTAACAAAATTAAAAAATCATAATATTTAGAATTAGTATGATTTTTGATCCTGTTTTTCAGAAACTAGATGTTCAATTTTAGGTACAATGTTTGTAAGTGCCATTCTCGTATCGTCTTCCACCTTATGTTGGTTGCAAACTTGACTTTTCAGAATAACAAGACAGTGCCATTTCACATAAATAAGTAATTGGAAAGGGAATTATCACTTCCAGTGCATTTTTACTTAAGATTGGATAATCATTAATAACAGAAATCAAGATATCAATAATCGAAAGCGAATTAAATGTCAACTTCGAATTTCGCAATTCAATCAACTGTTCTTGGAAATCAATTTCTTCAATTTCTTGGCCGTCGTAATTTAAAAAAATTAATTTATTGGATTCCGGAATAAAAGGGTGTATTATCCAAGTCGCAATTGGTTCAGTAACTGGGAAATAATCTCCAATTGATTCTTAATTACATGTGGTGCTACTTCTTTCACCAATGTGACAAAACCATAACGATGTCCTATCATAGCTGATCACCCATCTGTACAACTAGATCCAACTTTATCCCAGTGAATACAATTGTCACGTAAGAAGCCAGAAAACAAATCAAAAATATCATTAGCTGTTGTTCTTGCAGTTAATTCCAAACAAAAAAAAACTCGTCATGAATATATTTCAAGTCGACAAAACGAACAAATGTAATTGTATACGAACAAATGCAGTAGATTCATCAAATTGTATACCAATTCTGCATGGGCTGCCGTTAATTTTCATAACAAGTTGTTCAAAACATTACAAGACATGTCTCGTATTCGATTCGTATCATTAGATAAAAGTACATTTTTTAAATTTTTGCTTCTTTATCGAGCAATATTCTTGCCATTGTCAATGCGGCAGATTTTATTAAATTTTCTCTAGAAGAGTGAGATACTTTGTTTTTGGCAATAATTAAGGATATCTAAAATAAATGGTTCAATTATTAATACCTCATATGAAGCTAGCAGACATGGTTTATCTATTGGTCTAAATCCAAAATTACCAAGTTTTCCAGATTTATCATATTTAGTTCTCTTTGCAATAAAACTTTCGACAGTGTCAACATTTTATGGGTGAGTTTTTTCGTTATGTCTTTTTAATTGTGACGGCTTCAAAGAGTTGTTTCCCATTATGACGTCGCATATCATACACTGCGCTTTATCGACGTTGTCAGATCCAGTATATTGGGTAAATCCATATTGGACATAAGAATCAATCCATTTGCGATTAACCATTACAATCAAATATAAAAACACGTGGAATAAAATTAATTAAATATTCTAATGCGAATAAATAATAAAAATTAAATAATTTTTTTATTCATAAAATTTAATTGACCTAAAAATATTTCTGGGGACCACGTTAAGAAACACTGCACTATAGGGTCTTCATATCTAATAATTTGTGTGTTTTACCAAGAGAGTTTTCAACCATAGAAGATATAAATCATGCAAGTCGAGAACTAACGAATCTCATGCAGTCACATCTTCACCTATATGCACAAAGGGTTTTCTCAAAAAATAATCACTATTTTGTTTCGGCAATTATTATGAAGCTTATTCCTGAGAGGAATCGCCTAAGGGCAAAGCTAAGGCGTTGTGTCGACAAAATAGATGGAGAATTCATATCAGCCAGAATCAGGATTATGAAGGAAGCAATCAGCAGTATATGGAAGGAGGAGACTGACCGTATATGGAAGGCTGAGGCTGCGAAAATTAATATGAAAAATCCCTCTTTTTGGAAATCCTATCAGAAGATGATGTTTCCAAAGTCGGGGAGAAAAAAATTATATTGAATAAACCAGACGGGGGAGTATGCATAACGGAGGAAACACCTTCGATATTCAAGGATCACCCTCCAAAAATTCAGGGTGTGGATCCGTGGAGTTTGATTCCTGGTGACAAAAAGAAGGTGTCTGCCGATGTATTTAAACACTCCGACGAGGAACTGCCTATTGCTGATAGCATTGTCAGCGTCTTTGAAGTGATGACGGCTATCAGGGAATGCAAGGTCAATTCTCAAGGATATACCACATATCAATGAAACCTATCAAAGAGAGTCCGGATATTTTATTTGAATATCTGCGATGTCTTCATTATGGGTTGTTACGAGTTGGACACCTCCCTTTAATATGGAAGAAAGCTGTTGTGAGGATGATTCCAAAACCAGGGAAGCCAAAGAGAGATCCGGTAAGCTACAGACCAATTGTCTTAATATGTTCTTTCGCGAAAGTGATTGAACGTATCATTTTTTTAAAAGTAGTGGGGTTTTATATAAGAGAATGACTTTCTGATTCCGGAGCAGTGGGGTTTTCGAGAGCTTTTCAGTCGCTCCTATGCACACGAGTTACACGTTAGCCGTGACACTTACCTGTTTATCTTCAAGGGAGTTATTTCCCTTGACCTACTTTATGGGTGCGAGGGGTGGTTTTCTCTTCAAAGAAGGAGACGATCTTATCCCTCCTAGAGAAGACAAAAAAAGCTGCGATTAAGCTCTCCTTAAAAAAGAAACTGAAAGACTGTCTAAGCGCGAAAGAAAACAAGCTGTTAGAACCGTTAGCAGAATTGTGGAGGATCGGATCAATGTTTTCGGGGGAAGATCAAAGATGCAGGACACGTATATAAAGCTGGGAGAAACGTCCTAAAAAATTAAAAAAGGAGGAAGGGTACAGATGTGGAGTCCAAGCCTTATGGTAGGACTCAGATGTAATACCCCCCAGAAAACTCCTTAACTCATTTGTTAATAAATCGTTATTGTTCTCAAAAATTTATTGGTCGTTTAAATACTCACTAGTGCACGAAGTTGCAGTATAGTTAGATAAACGTTGCCTCTCACGATTGCAACAAAGATCAACTAGAGAAGCCACCGGTCTCGCGTGCGTCGTGGCTTTTTAGTGTAGCTAGGCGTCTTAGTTTCTTTAGGAAGCGAAACGATTTTCCTCCAGTTGTGTCGACCACGATGGGATAGAACGCGAATCGGTCGCGTAGCGCTTCGTATTTCTTCTCCTTTGCCCTCATCGTTTTATCATCAGCATAGAGTCTGTCTACCGCGCTCCGCGCTCCCGCAGAATTGAATAATACTAGTGGAACGTTGGTACCTAGCGAGATGTTAAGATGTTTTTCACTTTGAAGTGCGCATAAAACATGTAAAGGAGGGAGCGAGGATTAATCTGTTCTTGGTGCAACCAGACCCTTGATGACTGAATCTTGTGGAATGTTCGAAAACAAAGATAATTTTGCTGAGGTTACTAAGAAGAAAGTATGTCACCTCTGCTCTTGTGATCTGCCTCGAATCGTTGATCAGACTCATCAATGTTCAATTCGAACCGTACTCGTCAATTATGAGGAGATATTAGACCTTGAGTCGTCACCTCTGCTCTTGTGATCTGCCTCGAATCGTTGATCAGACTCATCAATGTTCAATTCGAACCGTACTCGTCAATTATGAGGAGATATTAGACCTTGAGTCGAGTAAGTAAGATGCCATTGATTCCGTCCATGTCCGATCTGCGAATAAAAAGAGGCATTATTAACTACGTGTGGAATTCAGCCGGGAGTTGTCTGCAGTAACTCACCTGAGCGCGCGCATCCTCCTTGAGATCCTAGTGGTTGGATCTAATGTGTCTGTCATGAAGTGTGCAATAATAATTATAAAAACTCTGAATAACATGATCGTTCATGACCGTGCTGAGATAAATTACCAAGTCATTTAGGAAAGCATAAAAATTGTTTAAAGGCCCCTGAGCGAGAGAATAAACGTCAATTAAGGAGAATTTCAGCGTACTTTTAGTTTAATATTTTAACATTCCCAGCGAATGAACAGCTCTTATGTTTATAGTAGAATCTCTTAAAGAAAACTCATAATTTCATCACCCAAAAGTTATCTTAGATTACTTTTTTTGATGGAAGATAATACCTAGATTCATGAAAAGACATTAAATTAGGAATTGATAAATTCCCAAAGCAATTAACCTATGCTATACAATCTGGAAAATTATGTTGAAAGAATTAAAAGAAATCTGATAGATTTTAACCCTAAAATAAAATAAATGAATCAAATGTTCTAGAAAATCGATCGTTACAATAAATAGATTCTTGACATGTTTCAATTCTATTTAAGAAGGAAATGAAGACAGTCTCGGACGAAAAATTACAAAAAGTAGCGGATAATTTCGTCAAGTGCGTTCAAAAAATAATAATTTATCATCACATAAATAACTAGTAGGAAAGGATAATGATATACAGTAAAGTATCTAGAATCCGCCAGATATTTTAATGAATCCGCCATATCTCTTAAATATTAATAATTTTAAAGGTAAATAACTAACTTATTAACACGTTGTCATTGTTTCTTGTTGTTTTCATTAAACGTATCTGTACACGATTAAAAAACAAACAAAAATTGCCATTTTATATTTTATTAAATCGAATATGAAACTACCTTTGATAAAAATATTAAATAATGATTCCATAAGCGATATCTCAGAAACTCAAATAATGAGATCAATTTGGTCAATAACATCGTCTGATCAACCTGATGTAATACAAGTGAGCAAGATTATTATCGGGAAAGAAATGATCGTCCAGCAAACACAGAATATTTTCAACAAATAAACTATTTTATGTCATGTTGAAATGGTATAAATATACTCCAGGACAGCAAAGGCAACTAAGAAGCTTACTCTGAGTGGCCACGTAGAATATCAACCACTGCTATCTACAACAAGTGTATGTGTTCATGCATCAGCAAGGATGTGATAGATGCCCGGTGGAGGCTATTTGGGCATGTACTAAGAATGAACCCGGACGCACCCGCTAACAAAGCGATGGAAGATTACTTTGACACTTGCGACAAACCCTTCCGCGGACGACCTAGATCGACACTTCCGACTTCCTTAAACAAATGCCTAAATCGTGTGAGAAAAAATCTAAAGACGGGAGACGACCTGGACGAATTGAGATCACTTCGACAGAGGAAGATGGAAAAGACTAACTATAAATATTGTTTCTTTGAGTGTTGCACATATAAACATTATGGCTTTTGTAAAAGTAAGATAATATTGAGTCATCCTCATCAGTGGTAAGGTAAATCAAGTAAGGTTCAATAGAATGTGGTGGAGTAATTCATTATACGTAACTTTGAACAGTACATTAATTGATGAAGTTATTATAAGAGTAGTTTTTACTGAGGACTTAATTACTGTACGTATGCACATTTGTGCCGCTGTGCTTTCACTTTTACGCTAATTAAAAATTTGCACAAATTCTCTTTAGTTATAAACGATTCAATGTTATCTAAAACATAATATTATGTAAAAGCAAGAATCAGAACGAACATGCTTTCATTTTCAGATTGCAATATATTTAGGTAAAGTTTTCTCACTTTATCGAAGAGTTAGTAATCCTAAATACAACGGCAAACCAACAAATTGTACAAACGACAATCCCTCAACAGTTTCATCACCAGCTTGTAAATATTTCACATCAAATACATTCTCACTGTCAGGTATATCAAATTGTCTACGAAATATCCAACAATATATACGCACTTCCAGTCTATCCAAATGTGTGATCATGTCATAATTTGGGGGTTTAATTACAAATATTGTATTCCTAACAATCTCCAGTGTGTTTTGTATAATTCCTATAAATGCATCACACAGGTAGTAGGATGTATTCTTGATATTACCTAAAGAGTTTGGAAGCAGTCAGATATATTAGCACATTCAAGATTGCTGTTAATATAGTCTACCATTAGTTACGCCACACCAGTCACATTCAACACCTACCGTAACAAAAAGACTTGCACTTCTCAGATATGTACCTAGCAAAGAACAGAAGAGCTTGGAGCAACCTAACTAATTCTCTTATATTTTTTGCTGCACATATAAATATTATGGCTCTCGTAAAAGTGCTAATAATAATAATAATAAATCTTTTAATAGTGAACTCTGAAGATATAATTGTTGCGAGGAATTCATTAAGCTCTTCATGTTCTACCCACGTTAGTAAATTTTTTAATACAATTTCCGAAGGTGTCAACTTAGTTCGTGTATGTTTGTGTCCATTATCCCCAAAAGGCAACTTTCATTGAGATCTCTTTCAAATAAACTAGCATCTTCTGAGCTGTTAAAGCAGAATACAAAGTCCCCCGTCAAACGTAGAGTCACTCTGGCCACACCCGCAGAATTCAAGCTAGAGATAAAATTTGCAACCTTGTTATTTCCAATGGTTTTATCTGTAACATTAAGCACAACTGAGACGTTTCCAATAATATCAATAAGTTTTACATAATTTCATAATTATTATTTGAATTTTTCATCAAAGGTCAACAGTATAGCAATGTACAGAAAACGAAGGAGGGTGCTATTCTCATTTTCATCGTCAGAAAATTACCAATTTTATCACATGGATAAATACTCAACCAAGCATTCGTTTAATAACTGCTAGTCGTTTGAGACAAGTCTTCTTCCATTCACATTCCTTTCAGAAAACTCTTTCTTTTTCAAAAATAGACAGTTAGTTCGCTAATCCGGATAAATAAAGAATATATCGATACCTCGACGGTTCCTGATAGTTACAAAGAATAAAAGTAGGGAAAGTATCCACTAATGGCATCCACATTTGGTTCCGAATAAAAGTATACACCAATGCATCTATTGTCATCAAACATATATAATCACTTCAACGGTTGACCTAATTTTACTGTCAAATAGAAATATGACCTAATTTTAAGGTAGAGGAAATCGTAGTTTCTTTTAACAGACATTCTCACGACTTTCACCAATGAGTCAATCGTCCAAGAACCACCCCCTGATAATCCTGTCTGTTAGACATCTCCCAGCTCTTACAAGATTACGATTTTCGCAGACATTTTCACCATTAGCGTCGACTAATGCTATTTTAGCATTTTTAGATCGATGTTCTTGTAATAATTTTATTAAGATCCTCCGACTAACAAGCTGTGTATAAGATTCGTTTTTTATCACGACGTCGACTAATGCTATTTTAGCATTTTTAGATCGATGTTCTTGTAATAATTTTATTAAGATCCTCCGACTAACAAGCTGTGTATAAGATTCGTTTTTTATCACGATTGGATTGTGTATACGTAGTAGAGTCCTTAGTTCTTTTCTTTATAAAGCATTTAGGTTATCAACACATGTCCGAGTTAGTTCCCACGTTCCCGAGATGTAGAGAAGTATGGAAAGACAAAAGTATTGAATAGTCGTACTTGTACTTGTCTTGTAACATGAGCGATCTCAGAATTGCCGATTTTTGTCTATTCAGTGCTATTGTTGAGAATATCTTTCTTTGTTGAACCTCTTACAAATCGTCATGCAAAAACCTGACTTTTTTTGCTATCCTCTAAATCTCATCTTTCCCATTTGATTGTAATAAGCTCTGTTTTTTATTCGTTCATTTTTGGACAACTCTCCCAACAGGTCCATGTTAAGAACAGTCTGATATCATTGATTCTTTAAAAACAAAATCAGGTCATCTGCATATCTTAATTCCTAGATATAAATAAAACAATTTTTAGCTCTTAGATAATGAATAATAACTTCCAAATAAACAACAAGAGAAATGATTATAATTAATAACTTATGGAGTGCCAATGTGCGTTTTAAAATTGCGGTGGGCTCTGAGACAACACAGACTTCGAAATCTGTGTTTGAAAATAGAACCCACATAATCCTCTAACTGTCCTTGTATAGCAACATTTATAGTCTTTCTTCAGAATTCACTTAAAAATGAATTTTATGCATTTTGTAATTAACATTATTCAAAAGTTATAAAACTTTATGACACAATTTTTTTTTAACATTTTGACAAAGTTATTAAACATTTTGGCAAAGAAATTAGAAATTTTGGAAAAGTTATCAAACTTCATGGTAAAGTAATTACACAAATCAGAAAACCCTGTATATTGAGTGAATTTTATTAAATTATTTTTTAATTTTATTTAATTATCAAATAGTTTATTTAATAAAATTATTATTAATTATAACGACTGTAATGTATGTAATAATTTTAATTTCTTGTGGTCACTAGTATGTTCATCATTTTGGTATTTAATCCTATAGATGTTCAATTTCATCTTATTCTTTCCACTCTGCATTTTGACACAGAAAAATTGTCGAGAAGAAGAATTAGATGCGTCGAATAATGTGTATTAAATATTAATTATTAAGATTTTGGAGAATTTGTAAAAATACTGGCCTAAAATATAATTCTCATATTAATAAATTAAAAATGCATAACGTTATATCTGAACATGGCAATTTTTCCATTATTGAACTGAATCTGATCATTTTGTATTAAATATTACTTATTATAGTGCATGTATGTATGATGAAAGTTTAAAATATGTAGACAAACATACTTTTCCATCTACCATTACGATATTGTTATATATTTTATTAAATTAATAGGTATATGGATGATTGCGATTCCCTTGTATACATGGCAATTGATTTTGCTGGACATTTAACATCACTTTTCTATGTGAACATTTTTTTAATTTATGTAGTACCTTTCCAACAGAAATATATGTTGTTCAAGCATTTAGAATTAGTTCCAGTAGAGTTCAAATAGAAAGGTATTTTTAATAATAATAATATAGTGGTGTTCTCGTTTGTATTGATTCATTCGACAAGGCAGAGGCGTATGATATTATATTTATCATAGACATAAACGTCTACCTAATAAAATTATAACTTTTATAAATAATACCTTGACTATGATCCAAAGTGAGTTCGATATTGAAAACAGCGAGCAGATTAGTGGAACATGTAATTAATAATGTTATTTCAGACTGCAGTGCCATTGTGGACAAGTTCAATGTCCTTGGCAATTGCGCAATTCACTTTTTACCAACTTAATCGGTTCTTTTTCTGAGTTCTAAATTGGTGTTAATTAATTCAAATTTATTATGATTTAAATAATATCCTGGTTGGACAACTGAATCACACATCTCTACTCTTGACTCTGAAAGAATAATTTCAGTTAAAAAAAGATGAGGAAATGAATCAAATATGATAGGTTTTGAATAACGGATAGGTTTCCTTAGATTTATGAATGACATGAGCATTATCCCAATTATCTTATATAGTTTTGATCCCTATCGACATAATTGTCACGGAGTTCTTTCTCAAGATATTCAAGGAGATCGATTATATAAACACAGTTGCTTCTTAGAGAGTCAGGCTTCCAAATTTCTTGAGAATATTCCTCGTCGGAGTAATTAAATGTATTGACACATAATTTCTTTTGTCATCCAATGTCAAACTCTACGGATCGACACCCTGAATTTTTTTATCCTTGAATCCTTGAGCGAATGCCGAGGAAGCTGATATAATAATTGTCAACGAAACGAAGATCAAGTCAAATGAGAATACAGTACTTCCGGGTTTCGAATCGATATCTTTATACTGGAAAGAGGGGACTATACCAGGGACTGGAACATCATCTAAAGACAAGGAATCCAAGAATTGTTTCATCAATTTGTATTCTCGAGCCTTGTGACAGGTTTTGTTACAGTTTGCGAAAAAATCATTGTCTGCGATGTAACCTGTGTGGATACTTCTCCACTTCGCTCCTTTTAAGATCTGAGCATAAACCAAGATCTGCGATCCTCGTCTATGTAGTGGTTTAGAAGCAAATAGCACAAATTCCTTGCATTTCAAGAAGTTTTACATAATAACGCTGCTCTTCTACGAATGTCTTCAGTTGTCGCTTTGTATCAGGCATAATAATGGACTTTGGAGTTTCAGTAATACTCATATACTTATATCCTTCGTGTTCTCCAGTGCTCAAACTGACTCGCTACATATTTGTCTGTTTGTCGCAGAGTTGGAATAATTCAAATCTAATCCAATACTCTCAAGGAATTCCATCTCACAGACCCATATGAAGTAGAGCTCCTCGATGTTCGAACATACTCTTCACGTCATCAATAAAAATAAGGTGATTTGTACTGAAACAAAGACCCTCACAATAAACTTGTATTTGCTCAAACAGTCGAGACATATAACAAAGAGCAGTGGAGACGTATTATCCCCCTGAAGGAAGACTGTCATGAGTTTTATCTTGCCTATGTGCTGCCTATTATAGTTGAGATGAATACTCCACCTATTCATCACAGCCACCACAAAGCTGATTAACCACAAAGGCATACACAGCTTGTTTAGGCATTCGACAAGGTAAGAATGATCAACTGTATCATAAAGATTATTTTAAATTAAATTTTTATACCTGCAATAACAACTCCATATCTTCAATCGTTAGATGTAAGAGTTAATTCTGCATTCAAATAATATTTGACAAATGGGATAAATGGGTTTCTTAAGGTGTCATGGAATTTGCACCAAAAGGTGTTAGAAACGGCCAAGATAGGAATGTGTTTTGAAATAACATCATGGATTTCAATAAATAAAATAACACCGAAGCCAATAATTATGAGTTTCGAATGCTGCGGAATTTTACCAAGTGGTAAAAGAGGAAAATCAGTACAACTCGATTTTTTGCATTCAAAGCAACAGTCAATTTTCCGAGAAACAAATCTGAAAGGGGCAATATCGCATATGTTGAACGCTGCGGAATTTTACCAAGTGGTAAAAGAGGAAAATCAGTACAACTCGATTTTTTGCATTCAAAGCAACAGTCAATTTTCGGAGAAACAAATCTGAAAGGGGCAATATCGCATATGTTGAACTAGAGAATGAATATTTAATAAAATTTTAGTGAGTTTATGATCGACTACAAAGAGACGTACCATTTTTGATAACTAATCAAACTGTAAGGCTAACTTTAAATGTTTAAAGTTCATAAACATAGAGTCACTTAACTCAAGTAAACGACAGCAAATTGTAAGTCTCTAAGTTGTTGATATACAGATTTGAAATATCGGGAATCCTCAGCTCACAAACTTACAAAGCATCTCACAAAGCTCGAGATTATATCTTGATGGCTATTAACAGAGTAAATAGCCTGGCCATTCAGCGCATAAATTACTATTCGTTTCATTCATTATTTTATTATATTTAACAACTCAAGACAACATTAAAACCAAACTAATTATCACGTTATCCCGATTCAGTGTAAAAGAGATCTCATCATTACCCGGTGTTCTTCCTACGTGCCCACGCAAAAACGCACAGGACGGGTGACTCAATATTCAATCCATAAAGTGTTGGAACAAAATGAACAAGTATCTAGTTAAAAAAATATATCT
>RDEW01000044.1:316620-336330 GCA_011109175.1 Dicyema japonicum | reverse complement strand
ATGTCAAAGTGTGAAATAAGTTTAAAATTTATATTATCAAAATATAAACTATAATCTCCAATAGTTTTCCAGTCATCTATATGTTGATCCCTATTTAACATCCATAAACTAGATTCCTTAAGTTAACGAAATATATACTTTAGAAGGATTTTTATGAATTATCCATGAGTCAATTAATATATATTGCCTACCAAATTTTATTTTAACGATTTTGCTAAACAGAATAAACGTGATAAAATGAATAATTTTGGTCATGTAATCTAAATTTTATTAGGTCAAATTTTATTTTATTTAAATTTTCAACATATTTTTTTATTTAATTATTATATAAAATCTATAATAATAGATATAATATAACGATTTTTACTAAATATCTTTTATTATAGTCAAAAATTGTCAGCATGACGAATTTCTCTCCACAAATATTTTCCAATTACTTGACAAAGCGGCAATCGTGTTGTTTTGTTATATGGTTAATTGATTTCTAATGTCGTCATTAAATCTTCCAAACTCAAGGGACGGCAATTGCTTGTCAGCATCCAAAAGGGTAAACTATTCATCCTACAGGGAGACAATTTCGTTCCCTACCAATGAATTTTTGAATCAATCTCAGCTTACCGGAGGACGTCTTCTGGACCACTGTTCTTATGTGAAGGTTTTTCTGGAACGCGTCAGGGGGAATTTGTTTGGTTTTATTTTTGGTCTTTGGAATAATTATTTATTAATGGAAAATTCACTAGGATAAATAAAAGTGTCAAATTCAGTACTTAGTGTATTCACGGTGCATGAAAAAGTAAAGATTTGACAAGATTGCAACAAAATAATAACAACGGTCTTTTCTTAGTCCACTACTTTAAGTGCGGTTTACATAAGCGACTACTTTGTCCATGGAAGTAATACTATCCAGGTGCTGCAGTCAGTAAGTGTACGGTAAAGTCTCCAATCTGTGCGTTTGTAGTTGAATTATTCTGGGGATCTTCTCCTAGTTGACGTTTCTCTCTTGATCCCCAATAGGATAAAATTATGGTCCCCCCTTGAGTTGTAAGTCACTGACCAAGTCGAAATTGCCGCTAGGGTGGGAGAACAAAGCGTGATGCCTCGAGAAGTTAGTTTGTCTAACTCCCCGAAGGNCTGGGGATCTTCTCCTAGTTGACGTTTCTCTCTTGATCCCCAATAGGATAAAATTATGGTCCCCTCTTGAGTTGTAAGTCACTGACCAAGTCGATATTGCCGCTAGGGTGGGAGAACAAAGCGTGATGCCTCGAGAAGTTAGTTTGTCTAACTCCCCGAAGGGGGTTCTCGTATGTTTTGTAGGGTCATTCATAACCGTGAAAGGCCCTGTCTGCGAAACTAGTACTTTTCCTCTTGAGTCGGATGGTTGACTTGCCAGCCACATAGGATGTTTTGCGTTCATGTCCCCGCCAATGATCACGTCGTTCAAAGAAGCCAAGGAAGATAAATTGGGCATATTATAGTGCTTTGGGCAAGAACCAGGTGGGGGTACATAGACGTTCACAAAGGTAATTTTTCTAGTTGTTGCTTCAAGTGAGACTGCATAGACTTCAGCAACATCGTCGTCTCCCAAGATATTCTTCACCATTAAAGTGATGTCCACACATTTAAGGTCTATCCGATATAAAATGAGAAGGCCGTCACCCCGGTTCCTCTTTAGGTCAGTCTGTACTGACTCGTATTCAGGGAACATCGGGGTAGGACTGTTCGCAGGCAGTTTCGTCTCTTGTATTACAGCCATATCTATCTTCAGCTCCGCCATCCTCTTTAGGTCAGTCTGTACTGACTCGTATTCAGGGAACATCGGGGTAGGACTGTTCGCAGACAGTTTCGTCTCTTGTATTACAGCCATATCTATCTTCAGCTCCGCCAGGAGGGAGCGCAGCTCAATATCATGCCTCTTACTCGATTGATATTCAGTTGAAGAACCGTGGTCCGTTTCTTGTGTGGACTAGGGGTTCCTTCCGGGTAGATGAGGATGATAGAGCGTGCCGCCGGAGAGACAGTTTCCTCGGAGGTGTATGTCTAATGGTTCTTTTTGGAAGAGCATTAGGTGCTCTCTGGGCGTTACCAAAACTTCAGAATCGGTGAACCACATAACGCCAAAGGTTTCCCCTCTTCGAATGGGAAAATTGTGATCCAAAAAGTTAATTTATATAAAAATTTATTAAAATTGTTTTTATATCAACAAAGTTATAGATTCCACTTTTTATTTTTAAAAAGATTGAATTCAGAGATTATGGAATAGACAAATCAAAAAATATGCCGTCTAAGCTTCTTCTGTGCTCTCACGTATTCGTCAGATGAGACATATTATTTTTTCAGCAATGTAGTGACAAAGTATTCCTAGTTTTGTCACATATATAGCATAAATGAGTTAATCTTGATTATTGAAAAAAGACTATTCAGACAACTAGTTTCCTTCTTAAGTGTCTTTGGTTTCGATCCTAACATAGACTTCGTTTAAATCTATTATCCTCCATCATGCTATGTTACACATCAAGACTCGCCTCAGGGGACACGCTCTCATGGGATTCTCTAATACAATTTCTTCTTCCATCTCCATAAAAGCAGCGATACAATCCATGTCATCACATAGAGAATAACATGAACTTTATGCATCTCCCCTTATTCGTCTGCGAGAAGAATGAACTTCATCTCCACAATTAGTAAACTTATAGTAAAATTATTAATATCAAAAAAGAAACCATCATAAATCACAAACGTTCATAAAAGAAAATATAACCAAGATCGGATCGAGGATGCACAGACTGACACACTTTAGCATCATCAAATATAGTCCACTGTCCATTCTTCATAATATGACACAAATAGTGACCACACTCCGTTGACTTACCAACGTGACTCACAAATGCAAACATTCGATACACTAACTTATCACAACTACTACCTCCAGTGGTGTGTTTCTCAAATTCATCCTCCTGACCAGTACAACTTGAATAGTCACCACCATGTATGTCCAACCAGTCGAGTGCTTCATTCAAATCATTCTTGGAAGACATCAAAGCAGTCCTAGCCGTCTTTAAATCATATCCCATGGACATTTGGCATGAAAGCAGCTGATCAGTCTCATCAGTTACATCCCCACTTTGAGGACAACTCAAAAGATGAGTCAGGTCTATAATCTCAGGAATTTCCACAGGGGAGTCTAACTTATTACTAAAACTACCAATTTTGTATGGACTCCAAGTAGAGTCAACCGTGAAACGGCAGAGTTTAATAACAAGAATCTGGGGAAATGAGATGAAACTAGTGATACTACGACACCTCACATTCCTATCCACAAACGGAGAGTAGTAATTGTCAATAAACTCCTCCTTTGAGAATCTATCAATGCATTGGGAAAAGGTAGTAAAACAGTCACCACCAAAATCTACATAAACAAGTCAACTTACCCCCGTTTGTCAAATATAGAGAAACGAACGAGTTGTCTGTTATTATCTGTTTGAGCGATTCCTTTGGGTTGTCATCCTCACAACATGTAATGGTATTCACCGTCTGAAAGGTGAATAAGCGGGCCAAAGAGTCCTCACTATTCTGGAATATACAAACAAGACAACAGAGAGATCATGGATGAGAGACTCCATAAATTCACAAGCATCTTGTTGAGTCCCATTGCCAAACTGACCGTTCACCATGTTGAAGGCATGCACGTATGAGTGAGGATATATTCCAGCAATGGACAGATCACGGTCCCCATTGGGGAGATACACAGGATCTGGGGAATACAGCCCTGATGCTAGTCCATTGATCACCTTTCCCCTACACATAAGTCAACAGGACTACAATTGAAGGTGGGTACTACACATGACCTGTGTTATCGGTAGTGATGTGATGTTGATCCACATGGATGTATAACTGAACAATTACACACACAAACTAGTCATAGATTTGACTGATTGACGAGAAAACTTGAAGAATAGTGGCAATGTAGCATGTATTACCGATATTATGGATCCCAGTAAGTCCAAGACCCCACAGAGGGGGACAGTCGTTATGAGACTCCATGATGGAGGCCCATTTGTGGTTGGAATTAAGTTCAATCTCCAATTCAGTCATAGTCTTGTCGGTCTTCTCCATCCTGTTAATATCAATCCCCCTATGCAATAAATGCTGCTTCAGAAGAGGATCCTTAACCATAGTCGCCTCCACATAAGAGAATATGTCTAGTAACAAAATGAAACTACCGGGGAGTGAGTTAGGACAGATTGTGCCGAGCTTGATCACCAGGGGATAATCCGTCTTCTTAAAGTGCTCTAAACTGAGATTGTTTTCCCCAGTCCCATCGTAGTAACCTCTTCCACATCGAATGGATCCATCACTCATGTTCAACCCAAGATTAGTCTCCAAATCATAGTCACAACATCGAGGATTTATGAGATCCACATCTTTAGAATCTTCTTGAAAGAGATCGAAGGCCACTCTGTCAATTATACAAAGGAATCCTCACTGACTATCCATTATTTGCTCTCCCTCCCATTTCCCTGACAGTTTCTTTTTCTCGAATGTTTTGTAAGCTGACTCTCCATTGATAATTCCATCTATTATAGTCTTAAGGTAACGTGGGATGGAGTTGTCGTCGATGGCCATTTCAATGTAATCGGGCATTAGAATGAGACTGGTTTTATCGGTTACTGAATAGTTAAACTCTGTGTTGAATCCTCCTTCCACTCCAATAGCAAGGCTTTTAGGGGAGGTCTCAAAAGATGAGGGCAGCAACGTCCTTTGAGATCGAATGTTGAGGAAGGCATGGCAGTCGTGATTTGCAGCATATTCTTCAAGAAATCGGTACCCCACAGCCAAATGATTTTTTAGGCAAATGTATATCCCATTTGGAAAGAACTAATATATAAAGTTAATAATACTTTGCTATCAAATGAATAAATACATTCATCCTTGTATATTATGCTGTCCTCTACTTTTTTGCAGTTTGCTACACAATCACTTAACTGAATATCCATGTTGTATGTGTTTAATTTAATTATATTTGAAAATTAAAATTATATATTTTAAATAATTTATTTAAAACCAATAATCACCGACAGAATAAAAGGGAATGGGGGCCGTCAGATGATCCCGGCCTCCTTAATCAGCCGTCTCATCTTTTCTCGGTGTTCCTCCAAAGATTCGACACATTTCCTGTATTGATGATACACTTTTCGGAAATTTGTAGGTTTTAAACGGGCTTTTGTTCTCCTCACAAGTTCCTCTAACGGAGTTGTCACTTTGTAGAGCACTCGTGACTGTTTCTTGGAAGGAATTGATTTTCTTTAGTCCGTATACGATAGGTTTGTGTCCCATGCGGCACAGCAGTAGCTATTGTTGTATGTACTTTTTTATAAAGGTGACTTACTGTTGAGTGGAAATAGCTTTTGTAGTAACCAAGTAGTGTTTTTATATACAGTTAACTCTCTCAAATATGCCACTTTTCAATTATCTAAATCTGAAATTTTCCATGTTTTTAATCGATTCTTTCTATTTTTCAATAATATTTGCCAATTCTGAAATTTGCCAACATTTTAATATATTATTTTTATTTTTTTAAATATTTTTAAAAATTTGAATAATTAAAAGCAAGCATGGGTCGGAATGTTCCTGTTGGAGGCTACACCTGATTTTCAATTGCTCAAAAAGTGGAAATATTGCGGTATAAAGAAACCAATAAATCAGCTTAATGTCAGACGATATGCAACATATTTTCTTCTATTTTAAAAAGAGAATCTCAAAAAGGACAGTCAATGCATTATTGATGAATGCAGAATCTTTATTTTAGTTCAAGAACAGATGTCCTAAACTAAAAACTTGTAAAATAATAAAAAACTTTTAGTTTGATGAAAATCTAGTAGAGTGGATGGATTCGATGGAATCAAAAGGTACAATATTAACTCTAACATTTAAGGTGCTTTATAACGATTCTCTAATATTACATAAGGCAGAATTTTTTGCTAAAGAACTTATTTAATTTTAAAAATTCTTACGGGTTTCTTGAGAAATTAAAACAAAGACAGATTTCGAATGCGTAAATTACACGACGAAATGCGCACTGAAAACATGTGGATATTGATTGGTTTTTAAAAGAATTTGAAGAAGTTTCAAAGAGTTACTCGTCTGAAAATATTTATAGTTCGGAATCATATAAGAAGTTAAATTTTAGGGATATTGTATTGTTTGTAAAAATGGCATTGGAAGATGTGAAATCTCAAACTGTTTTAAACGTCTAGAACGTACAGAATGCGAATCAAAATTTACTGACATAAATGTAAAAGATGAAATTGTATCCAGAACAGATATTTATGATCCTTTTGAAATAGAAGAATTTATTTCAATTGACTACAGTGAAAAAGAGGCATTTGATGAAGAGGAGAAATTAATTGGTATTGAGGACGAAGAAAAATCCGGTTTTGTAGAAGTACATGAGTAATTAAACAAGGCTGAAATGCTTTTAAAATTAAGAGAGATTTAAAAGTATCTTCTAGAAAATATTGAAACTGACAATGAAGCCAGAATTCATTACTTCAATAATATGTAAAGAAAAATTAAATATTTTAATAAGAGGCAATTGGGAATTGAGTATTAATTTAATTAATTTTTGATTCCTTGGTTAAAAATATTATTATTATAGGCACGTACGCATGACAAAGCATGTGCAACACGAAAAGTTAACAATCTAATTAACGTCCCCCATCTTTTTCGATCGGTTGCCATGTTCCGTAGCATATCTAATTCGTCCCCATCTGTAAGGCGCTTTCCAATCCTCCTGAGATCTTCATCTAAAATAACCGGCAGTGTTGTCCAAGGCCGGCCGTGTAAACGAGAATCTCCTCCATTGCTATGTTGGCAGGGGTCCCCATATCGTGGCGGAGTATGTGTCCAAAGAGCTTTCATGTCGAATGGGTAATATCACATTATATTGGCTTAGTTCCTGTTCTCCTGTATAAGATTTCGGACGGTATTTTGAAAAAGCTTCGGGAAGAAAGGAGTGCTCGGAGATGATTTCTGTAAAAAGAATTCAACTTTTCGAGTTCCTGTCCATGCCCATGTACCGGCATTATATAATAGGATTGGCCTCACGAGGGCATTGTATAGTCTCATTCGAATTTTAGGGTCAACGCCAGGTCTTTTTTATTTTGTTTAAAGCGACATTAGTTGATGTCTTCCTTCGTGTTATATATTCGGTGGCACCGAGAAGGGATCCTAGTTTTCTGATCTACACCAGTGCTCATCGGTCCTTTCCTCACTTTTTTTTAGCTCCGTGATTTCGGTTTTGTTTGTGTTTACTTTTAATGACCACTCAGCCATTTTATCAGACATTTTCTCCAAAAGTGAAATTAACTCTTTTTTGTTATTCGAGATAAAGTCCACGTCGTCCGCATATGCTATTATGCTCGTTCCTTCTCTGATATAAGGCTTCAAGTCTTGTAGAGCTACTTCCAGATAAATAATGAACAAAATCGGGGATAATGGATCTCCTTGAGGGTACCAATTGTCGTTTCAAATGTCCTCGATAAAGCTTTCCCAGTCCTGACCATCAAACATGTGTCCGTCAAGAGTGTCTTTACCATCCTAATCGTTGAGCCCTCCAAGAAGTGCTCCAGTATTTGCAGCAGCTTGTTCCTGTTGACGGAATCAAAGGCCTTTGACATATCAATCCCCAGAATGGTTGTCGTTATTTTAAATTTTTGAACAGTCGCACTTCTCCATTTGTGGCTCCATATAACATCTGACGTTGATCTCCCTTTGCGGAAGCCACTTTGATAAGCCGACAGGTACGAGTCTAGGCGTCCCTCCATTCTTTGAAGCGTAATATTGACTAGTATCTTCCGTAATGTGTTGGTTAAGACCACTGGTCTTAGGTTCTCAACTTTCCCCGATTTTTTGTTTGGCTTCTGTACTGGTATCAATAGTCCTTCTCCAAGTGGCAAAGTGGCTCCTTTACTATACGTTTCGTTTAGAATCCAGGCAATTATCATGTGTAGCTTTTGAGTTCCATATTTGAAAAATTCACCATTTAAGCCGTCTGGGCCGGGACTCTTATTGTCCTTCAGTTTGAAACTTGCTGTCATTACTTCTTCCACAGTTATTTCTTCGTCTAATTTTCCCTGATCCGTGTCAATGGTGAGTTTTTTGCTATTTTTTGATACGAATTGTGCTTCAAAATAATCCGCTATAAGTTCTGCAATTTCTTGCTGGTTAGCAATATGTTTTCCTCCTTCATCTCTTAAAGTCAGTATTTTCCTTGGTAGTTTTTTGATTTGTCCGACAGCTTCATAAAACTTCTCATTGTCTTTAAGGCCTTCGATTTTCTCTATTTTTGTTATTGTTTCGTTCTTTAATATCCGACGTGCAGCTTTTCTTATTTTCTTTTTGATGACTGTTCTTTCTTTTTGTAGCCGCTGTTTCGTATTTTTGTCATCTGTATTTACACATTGTATCCATATCGCCTTTTGTTGATTAGCAAGGAGTTTCAAAGCGGTTACTTCTTCAGTGGGTGTTTTAGTTACGTAGTTTTCTTTCAGGTATATATCCGCAGCAATCATGATCTTCTGTTTGAACAAGGTCCACACAATTTGCGGTGCCAAATCTACTGATATTTCTTCTAATCCCTCATGGAGGTATTTTCTGAATTCCTCTCCCTTGATAGTATTGTTCTTTAGATGGTCTAAAACGTATCCCTTCCCCCGCAGTTCCGTGTGCCCATTGCACTTTCTTTTCATTTCTTGCAAACCCATAAGTTTCTTTATGGACATTTTGGCAATACCCATCTTGTGATGCTGTCAATTAAGCACGGGCATCAGTGACAATACTGCGGTCTTTTTGTCTGCAAATAATGTGGTCTATTTGATTGTAGATTTTCGCAATGCTTCCGTCAGACTTAGTTCTATTGTCTGACCAAGTTGTCCTGTGTCTTGCTTAATGCATAATGGCCGTGTTACAAAGGAATAGATTATTTGCTTGACAAAAACTAGCTAACAAGGTTCCTGCAATGTTCCTTTTTCCCCTTCCATGTCTTCCAATGAATGCTTCTTCTATAGTGATTCGACTTCCAACTTTTGCTTATTGATCCATCCACTATGTGGAGCATATGCGTTAATAATAGTAAGATAACTCTTCGGAGAGTTATGATCGTCCAATGTTATTTTTAAAATCCCAATCCTTTCACTGATTGTCCAATAACGGTATATGCGCCGGAGTAGGTCCTTTCTTACAGCAAATCCAAGTCCGTAATGTTTTGATCCTCCAGAGAGAAAGATTAACTGAAACTTTCCGTGTTGTTCTTCGAACTCCTTCGATATCTTTGTCTCTTGGAGACATCCGGTTGATATCTTGTATTTTGAAAGGTCTTCACAAAGTTCTTTTCTTTTCCATGCACTAGAGAGTCCTCTGACATTGATCGTTAAAAGAGAGAAGTCATTTAGGTTACAATTTTCGTGTTTTTCAGACATACTTTTTCAAAAGAGAAGTCACCACCTAAAAAATATTGTTTTCCTTAAAAATAAAATTTATAAATTTAAATATTTAATTATTTTTAAATAAATTATTTAAAATTTCAAATAAAAATTTATTCTGAAATCTGCCATTTCTCAAATTTGGCACAATTTCGCTGGAACCAAAAACGGCAAATTTGAGAGAGTTTATTGTATTTAGTTTTTTAGGTGGAATTGACGTTGCTGATATTTTGTCCGAAACTCATATATGGGTCGTATGTGATCCCCATATTTTGATAGAGTTAGTGGAAGGGATTGACATTCCATTAAGGGAGAGAAAGGTTTCGAGTTTGTTAGTCTTATGTTTGGTGTAGAACTCTTTGTGCTAGACTTTTCAGGGATTGTCTGCAATAGGTTCATCTAAGCTACCAGCTCAGAATCTCAATCTTGCAAATGGGAACCCGCTGTGTGATTACACTGGTCTCTTGTTGCCAGGATTATGGTGCCAGCAAAAGCGAGGATCAGAGTGCTGTTGCTGCTATGGGAAGGCATGTCGCTCATAAAGAGGTTAAAGAAAATGGGTGAAAGTGGGGATTTTTGAGTAATCCCATTCATCAAAATTTAGTGACAAAAAATCACTCTCGTCCGTACTTGAAGCTTCCAAGCCGAATTTTCAAATTGTTTGGAATGTTACAGACAAAAATCTTCCTAGTGAGTAATTTTCTCGCAATCGGGTAAAAAGCCTTCTGTATATCAATGGAATACATAAGGATCTTTTCAGGCCGAGGTTAGCATGTAGACCCTCCGTGATGAATTTTGTCAAGCATGTAAGGTCAGTAGTTGTAGAGCGATTTTTCATAAAACCATATTGGAAGTATACGTCCAGGAGGTAAGGTTTAATCTGATCGAGAATTTTTTTTCATAATTTTTGAAGAGACACTCAGAGGAAATGTAGGTCTGTAAGAGTACGTTGAGTCCTTCGGCCGTCCTGGCTTTAAAATTTGTCGTATAATTTCCATAGGGTAGGGATGGATTACCTGTTGATGGAAAGGTTGAAAATTCGGGTGAGGGTCATGATAGCATATGGGTCTATCTTCATCAATACTACTGTAGGGATATTATCTGAACCGTTGGAGTATGACAATTTTTGGTTTTGAGTCGCCTTCTGCACGTCATCCATAGAAAAATTATTATTGGAACCTATCTACAAGCATGGAAAGTCTTAGTTATTACCTAAAAGTATTAATCTTTATTGGTGAGATGGTGAGGTGTCTCGCTTCTCGATTGATGACAGTCGAAATAATGTCTAAAAAGCAGTTGAAATGTATCCCGTCTGAAGCTCCTCAAGTTAAAAGTTATAGGTATAACCTTGTCGAGAAAGATTCTCTGTTATGACCTGGAGAGATATAAAATTTCCATTGGTTGTCAGCAGAAGATTTTCTGCAGTCTCAAAGAGAACTATGGAAAATATTGATTGATATGTCTACAATTTACTCAATACACTATCGACTAAGATTATCTATCCATTAAAGGATGGCACTTGAATCCAAAATATTTGCTGTGTGAGTGACAATATTGGTTTAATTCAAATATGACTCAAAAATGACAATTACGAATGTGTATATGCTACATTGTGTGTGAGTGGCGAAAGATTCGTCTGAACTGGACGACTTTTCGCGTTATCATAGACTTACAACGAATACGATTCGTCCTCACTGATGTTTATTGCTGGTGACCTTAATGCAAAAATTGGAGTAAAAAGTAACTCAGATGACATTTTATGTAAAAACGTGGCTATCGATAATACAAAGACTCCTACCTGATGTATCAGCGGATGTCTCACTAAGAGATTCCTGGGACTATATAATGAACATTATTAATGAAGCAGATGGCAATTATCTTGGCACAAGAGAAAAGAGTAGGATGTCTATGATGCCGTTTCACTTTGAAATTGCAGAGCTAGGGAGGAACTTGACGACATGTAAGAGAAAATGGAATGCGGCATAAGTTATTGTGAGAAAAGCCTTGAATGGTAAGAAAATTACTAACGAACAGTCACATCGCTTCATTAGTTCTGATAAATATCGTGCTGGAATGAATAAGAGGACCCACTAAGATACTTATAGGAAAACCAAAGTGGATTTCGAGAAGGGAGATCAACAGACGATGTGGTATGAAGCCTCAGATGGAAGTGTGGAACTCATTAAAGATCAACTACACCATTAAAATTCTTAAGATAGACTTATCAATACTCCATGACAGTTAATAGGCATAAACTAATGTGGGTACTGAAACAATTTTTTGATGAGCCAACCCTAAGGATGATCTACTATCAAATACCGAACTCTTTGTGAGAGTCCGATAGACCTACTCAAGTAATTTAACCTCGAGGAGACTCTTTTCCCATTACAGTTGACGATATATTTAAAAAACAGCAATAGGAAACTCTGACCGCTATACCAAGAGAATATACTATCAGCATAGTAAGGATGTTGCTATACGACATGCTTTTAAACATTTATTTTGATATACAATAATAGGACAAAGGCTACCTCAGAGAAAAAATTGCAGATGCTGGACTGTTTCCAATGATTTACCTGAGAAAAATTTTTCCTATCTATTTTTCCAAAAAAGGCCGTATCTTTTAAAGTCAATTCTTTTAAAATTGTATACAGAAATATTTTGAGTTTCAATAACCCTTGAAATATTTTATAGTTTCAAAATCCGTTTGTTAAAGCAAATCCGAACTATTTTTAGGAAGAAACGATATTTTTATATATTATAAGTTCGTCGGAAGACATTGTGCAGAGTAGAGGTTAATCAATAGTAAAATTCGTTTTTTCAGCTGAATATGATAATATTCAGTCATCCATGTTCTTTGAACTATTGTAAAAGCATATATAGTTTTGAATACATCAGGCATTTTGGGGCTGCTCCCTTAAATTTTGAATTTTGTTGATTTTTGAATATCAGTTTTAATTCAAATAGTTGTAAAAATTCACATAAAATGAAGACGGTTTAACGAATAAAAATTAGTTAGATAAAAAGACTAATGGAATGTTTTCTTGTGTTTCAGTTTGTGATTTGAGTTTCAAATAAATAGTAACAACGACACCAGTAAATAGTAGACCGACAACTCCACATACGATTCCAATTATTACACCTTTAATCGATTTTTTTGCGGCCTTATTTACAACGGATATTTGTTTTTCGAAACTATCATTCTCTAAAATTCAGTCAGGTATACTCACCATCTCCAATTTTATGATGATTAATCGTAGATTTTGTTTCCTCAAAGCATCCTTCACCTAAAATTCAGCCTGGTTTATTTACCTTCTCCAATAAATTCTAAACTCAAATCATTACGGAAGAGTTGCATTTTAAGAGATGTAATTTCAATGAACACATTTTCATAGTTTTGTTTGATTACTCCACATTGATAGTAATTTTCATTTTTAATAGTTTTAAATTTATTTTTTAATTCAAAATTATATTTTTTGTATTCAAGCCAAACAGAAATCATAGTAATATTATATTTTCCCTCATATTTAGATGTTTTAATTAGTATTTGAGAATGCTTACCAATCAACTTAAAATCGATATGATAATCATTCACAAAATATGGATCGATGTATGCATCTTCAGTGAATAACTCGTATTTCTTCTAGGAATGATACATCATGTCAACAGTATGATTATCATCAATATATGATATTTTGAAAATTCCACTTATTACAGCTCGGAGATAATGATATCTGACTAAATACCAAATCGGCTGTTCTGGTTCATTGTGTGGATTGCAGTCATTTGCTAAATATACTACAAAGAGAACCTCGTCCAGTATAATATCCTAGTGAACCATTCTGATAGTATTGTATCTTCATTGAATAAATTGTAAAAGAAAAATGATTAATAAAGCAAACATAAGTATATCCGCAAATTTGGTTTTACAAATCAGTCTGACATTAGAGTAATGTTTAAGAGTCTTAGGTACAATTATTTCAGTGTTTAATTCAATTTCATAAAATTCATTATAAATTTTAGGGGTGAGTTCAAAATTTAATTCAAATAACTCGAATTCGTTTATCCATACAATGTTCATTGCTGAATTCAATTTCGCATTCCAATATGTGATCGTATCGCTGTTTGCTAAAAATGAAATTTGATAAGAATGCTTACGATGAATAATCTCTCCACCAAATACTAGCTTCCAATCAGAATTCATTATTATTCTTCTGACCAAAAATAATATAATAAATTGATTAGTCATGTTCTCTTAACCCAAATATAATTTAGGTCAATTCATATTTTTAAAATATTTTAATAAACTTTATTATATTTATTTTTTAATTAGTCTTTAAAATTAAAGAAAAGAAAGTAAACGGTTATATAGCGGCTGCCCTGACTGCGTGACTATCCCTCTCATGATAGCGAGCGAAATTCGCTTGAATAAACAGCAGCGCTCACTAGGGTCTCCTATTCGTGTAGCGATCCGATTCCCTAGACGACTCAAGAATTCCAGAGTCGCAGGCACAAGGGAACCAGACGTCTCAACGGCGATTGGAAAAAACAAAAAATCCTTGGGTAGGACCTCGTACTTTACTCGTTTCATTTTCTCGGCCTTTTCAGCGGCAGAAGAGGCTTCAAAGGCACTCTAGAGTATGTTGCAAGAGGCAAATGTATCGGTGCAGGAAACGCCTTAGACAAGAAGTTTCCCAGCTTCAAAGGGGAATAATGTCCCGTTTCCCGTCCCGCCTACAAAGAACGACTGGTTAGAGCATGTAGGGCTTTCCGGCGGCGTCCAAAGCTCGCCTAGCGACTTCGTTCAAGGCCATGTGTCTGGGAAATCTGCTTGCACTCTTCCTGCAGGAGTGGGTGTAGTCCAATACAGGAGTGTAGTCTTCGCATCGGAACGGATGTGGAACACAGACTCTTAATCCCAGTCGCAATGAGATCCCAATATGGACGCATTCATCATCTAGGAAAATACCCAGAACTCCATTGGGAATAGCGTTAAGCCAGGCACCGCTCTCGGAAGACGCCCCAGACAACAAACAGGCACGGTGATTTTGGCTAGATGACACTAGCAAATCTTTGAAAGAATACCAGCATCGTCCAAGCCCTGCCGAGAGAACGAGGAAGGCAGGGAAAGCTAATAAGTGCGGTTCCAGGCCTTACGAGTATGGTCGGTGTCCTTATCAATAAAAAATTCAGGTAGAGAATCTAGAATCCTCTTGACATGGAAGTTACAGACCACTAGCGATGAAGGGAGATAATGGTCCACAGGGTTCCGAATTCCAAGTCTTCCGAGTCTCACTGGCAGCCTGGCTTGCTTCCATGAGTAATCCTCGAACCGGACGTTAAAGATACATTCCGCTGTCGTACGGAAGATCTCGTTAATCTGTGGGAGTTGGTCATACAGGGTGAAATAGGAAGCGATCCTCAGGACATATGCAAACTTTTTGAAACTGTTTTTCAGGAGGAATAATGTTTTATGTATGTCAAGTAGACACAAGCGGTTCAGAGTTTCTCTGAGTAACTGTCGTTTTTTTACGTATAGCTCTTCCCATTGCATTAATGGTGATTGGGGATCCAAGGAATATAAGTTTTTCATAGGGCGTGGAAATACTTTCAGGGAGTAAATTTCCGAAACATGACAAAGCTTTTGAATACTTCTCTTCTGAAAGTTCACAATTGTAGATTTCGCATTTAGTGCCATTTAATTCCAGTCCAGCTTACAACAGTGCTGGAATTATCACTTCCAAATCCCGGAAAATAGTATCCGGGGGTCCTCCGAGGATCGCATCATCCAGATACCATAGGTTGAGGGGCGAGCACGGAAGTTTAGTGATTTTCTCTATTGCAAGACAAAACAATAGGGGTCCAAGGGTATCTACCTGTTGCACTCCAGAATACGAATGGATTAGTTAGTCCCAGAAAACTAAGGATGAAGGTAGGCTGTATGACTGATTTACAAATTTGAAAATATTAGGGCATCTCTCAACACACGCCTCCTGGATATTGTCCCTCCTTATACTATTGAAGACGTTCTTGATGTCCAGGTTGACCAGGACATGTCCCCGGAAATCTTCTATACTGCGGTTTATGAATGTCCTCACTGAATGGAGAGCGGTTTCGCATCCCAAGCGAATACCGAAGGCTATCAAATTGGCGGAGAACAGGACGGCGGATAACTTCGGGAATAACTCCAGACATGATCAGGTTCATAAGTGAAGTAATTGAATTCGTAAGACGAAGTCCCTGGTCTCCTACGGACAAAGAGGTTAGATGCTTCAGGTAGCCATGTCTCATTCCGTCGAATAAGCGCATCCAATCATGTACTGCGTTAGTCCGGAGGGCATCTTCGATCGTTTTGGTAAGGGCCTCCGCAGCAACAGGTCGTATGGCCTTGGGAATCTTCACAGGGATAGTCCGTGAAGAACGTAATTCAGCGATGAAACGTAGGAATGTTTCAGGGACCGTGGTTGATAGATAATTAACGGGAGAGTTAACGTTGCCACGGGCAAGGGGAACTTCCCTGCATAAACCGAGGCATGACTGGCAGTGCCATACTCCAAGCACGCTCATTCCAAAATTCCAGAACTTATCTCCAAGTAACGAAATTGTCCCTCGGGGAAAAATAGTTGGATTTTCTTGATGCCGGACAGGCATTGGGCGTCTTTTCAGTGTAGTCCAATGACGCTATCGAAGGAAAATAATTTATCTACGATGCAGAAAGGGTTTGACAAGTGACGCCGTCATCAGTGGATACTCACTGCGGAACTGGATTGTCTAGAGAGGACACTCACACAAGAAAAAGAAAAAAAAGAAGTGAAGATCATTCCTTGGTTCTACGATTAGTTAAAATTAGCTGTTCTTTACTTAAATAAAGTGTGTCCTGCCTATGCGGAGCTATAAATACTATGGCTCTCGTGAAAAGGCTTTATTATTATTAAACACCGTCTGAACCACTAACTAATATTCAGGTGATCCAGGCATCTCTCAATAATTGGGCCATTTTTTCTAGATGCTCCGACCGTGACCCCACACATTTTCTATACAAACGGGACTCTATTTTCCCTCCTCTTCTGAAATTGCCTCCAGTTGCCTCTATGATAGACTCGAGTGTTCTGGGGCAATTTCTTTATCTGTATATTTTTACCAGTAATTTTATTGCTCTTGGCTGGATCTCTTGAATTTTTATTAGGTTCGTAGCCGCCAGGTTAGATCCCCATGCAGTACATGCATAGCTTATTGTTGGCTCGATATACTGCTTGTAGAGGGTCCCGAAACCTGGCGGATAAATTCCTCCACAGTTCCAAAGGAAGGCTTTTACAAATTTGATCTTATTTGCACAGGTTGATATTATGGATTCCACATGGGTTGAGAAGCAGAGGAAANCTGCTTGTAGAGGGTCCCGATACCTGGCGGATAAATTCCTCCACAGTTCCAAAGGAAGGCTTTTACAAATTTGATCTTCTTTGCACAGGTTGATATTATGGATTCCACATGGGTTGAGAAGCAGAGGAAAATATCAATAGTTACTCCCAGTATTTTCTGCGATTTCTTTTGTGGTATAGGTACTCCATTTAACGTGACATTAATTGTTTGCGTTCCCATCATTCTATTCTTAGTAAATAGAGTGACTGCTGACAAATTAAAGAAGATTGGTGACAAAGGAGATCCCTGGGTTACACCATTGGGTAATAATCTCGATCTGGAACTCTTGTTTCCGACGGACACGTTCCCTCGGCGTCCACTTAAGAAATTTGCTATCCATAACTTTAGTGGTGCATCAATTTTTGTCAAAAATAATTTTTGTATGAGGATCTTCCTTGGGACAGATTCGAATGCTTTTTGAATGTCGATTATACATATGACCGATTTTTCCTGTTTTGGCTTGTTCTTGTGTCATTCAGTTATGAACTTCATTAGTGTTATTTGGAAGGAGGTTGTTGATAATCCTTCCTTGAAGCCATTTTGGAATGTAAGTTGTGGGAGGAGGGGCGAATAAGTTTTAGGACCAGTTTCTCCAGGATCCTCGACAAAACACATATAAGGAAGACTGATCTGTAAGAGCCGGGATCGTTTTTTGGTCTTCCCGGTTTCAATTATTGGACGAATTTTTGATAGTTTCCATAAAATCGGAATGGTATTTATGTTCAGCGATGTGTTGTGGATGATTGTTAATGCATTTATTGATGCTGGGCCCAAGTGTTTCAGCAGAATAAGAGGAATTCCGTCTGGGCCACATGAGTTTGTTTTTTTCTGATCTGATATTGCTTTGGATAAATATTTAGGAAAAAATAAATCAGCGGGGCTATTTTGGATGGCTTGCTCTTTATTTTCGTTTGTGTGTTGATCTTTTTATAAGGAACTGATTCGGATACAATGTTTCATAAATTTATTCAAATTGAGTTGGCATTGTTCTTTGTTGTCCTTGTATTCTGGGTTCTTCAGACGCCTCAACATCTTCCACATGTTGGAAATTGAGATCTGATTATTCATGGGAACAGAGATTCCCATGAGTTTCTTCCTTCGGGTGTTCTGGTTTTCGTGATAAGAATGTTTAGTGCCCTGATTCGATTAATGACCTCTCTTGATCGATGTGTCATTCTCTTAATGGTGATTTTTTCCATAATTATTTTCTTTGTTTTTAAGTCGTATTTTAATTTTTCGTTTTTTATATATGCTTTTCTGATAAAAATTTTTCTCCTGTGATTGTTTTGTTGAAATAGTATGCAGCTTTGTCTATGGAAGAGAAATTTTCAGGGTGGAAATGTTGCAGTTTTGAATCAACGAAATTTGTAAAGCCAGTCCAATTTGCATTTTTGTAATCATAGAAATGAATAGGCTTCGGTACAAAACGTGGCTCGCAGTTCAGCTTCATTATCATCGAATGGTGGTCACTCCGGAGGTCATAGCGGACCATCCAATTAATGATCGGGGAAAGACGAGGCGAGCAGATCGATAAGTCCGTAGATGTCACCATGTCCTTCGTGTTGTATGCTGTCCTAGTGTTCTTTTTCGG
This sequence comes from Dicyema japonicum, assembly GCA_011109175.1. Classification (NCBI taxonomy): domain Eukaryota; kingdom Metazoa; phylum Dicyemida; class Rhombozoa; family Dicyemidae; genus Dicyema; species Dicyema japonicum. The sequence continues at coordinate 317,841 of RDEW01000044.1, read as the reverse complement.
GTTGTTGAAGATTATTAAGTTTTGTATTTGGGATAATAGAAGGTTTCCTCTGTTATCAGCGACCTGCTAGCGGAACCAAGAAGGGTGCTTTGCATTCAGGTCTCCACATAAAAACAAGTTCTCCAGTTTGTCCAAGGTCGATAGGTAAAGCATAAATTTTTCCTGCAGGAGCCAGGAGGAGGAACATAAAAATTCGCAATTTCAAATTTTCCAATGGAAGTTATAACAGATATTCCAATTATCTCCATGTTTAAGTCTTCCATTAGGCTCTTGTAAGGAGAAGGGTTCTCGATGTATTTTATTCCTTTTCTCACGAGAGTCAGTAGACCCCCTCCTTGGCCAGATGGGCGGTCGGATCTTGTTGTGTTGTATCCATTAAAGAGAGGAGTAGGAATGTTACTTGAAAGCTTCGTTTCCTGGAGAAGGCAGATATCTACTTTGTTCCTCTCCAAGAATAAGGAAAGTTAAGCAATCTTTCCTCTGATCCCGTTTGTCTTTAAGCTTTGAATTGTTAACTTCTTTGGGTCTGGATTTTGTTCCACGTCTCCTGAGGTCAACAGTCTCAATCGATAGAATGTTCCAACATTGAGAGAATGCTGTCCAGTGGGAAGTCCTCTGGTTGGTAGGGAGCAAATGGTTTTTTTTAGACATAGTTTAGGACTATATCCGACGCCACCAGAAACGGTGAACCACTTGACGCACGCTAAATTATATTTTTTAATATTAGTTTATGATTTTAGTTAAGAATATAATGCTAATTAAAAAATTTCCTAAAATTAATTTATATTTTTTTATTTAAAAATTTTTTATTTAAATCTGTAGCTGTTATTTGGTTGAGGTGGTGACGTGCCTCTCTTGCACCTATGTCTGCAAAGGATTCAGAACAATTTAATGACCTGACTATCCTAACCTTCAATGTCAGAAGTCTGAATAACGTGGCTAAGAGGCAGCTTCTATGTTCGGATGTTGAGAAATACCTGGGTTCTGTATGCTGCCTGCAGGAGACTAAAATAAAAAATGGACTCTATGAAGCACATGAAAATTACAGGTTACTATTGCTTCCCTCGGAATCAAAGCATTATGGACAAGGCTTTGCCACACACAAAGACTATATTCCCAGAGTATATTGTTGCTGGAAAGTCAATGATAGAATCAGTGTCTTACAACTACGTCAAGATCAAGCAGAAATTCGAGGAGATTAATCTCAAATATCAATTTTTT
>RDEW01000044.1:294197-307923 GCA_011109175.1 Dicyema japonicum | reverse complement strand
TGGGTATATCGTAACCTCCCCAGGTAAATCGCGAAGACCAGACGTTCACATACTCGAATATCACATCTGAGACATTTCTCTAAATTTATCACATCGTTTGACTAACAGCTACTGCTAATCCACTTCTCGAAGAATAAACTTGTACGGGGGATCTAGCGTTTTCGTGGTGGAGACATGACTCACATTGGATCAGAGAATTGTTGATAAATCTTATGATGCAGACAGAACCGTCAATTGTGACATTGGTCGCATTCAGGTCATTCCTGGTTGTTAACAAAACGTATTGACCTGAAGCCGAATCCATAAATTGAGAGATTAGTTCCTCCCCCAGTTCCTCCTCTTTTGGGGGTAACATAGTAAATGAAGGAAGTATCACTCGAATTGTAAGTAAATTGATTGGAGTAGTTTATAATTGCTGTGCTTGTGTTTATGGTGACTGAGCAGTTCGTGTTATTTTGCGAATCTACAATAAGTATGTGAGGATCACAAGTCATCGTGGGAGTCTCAACCAGCATTTCGGAGTGATTCGACAGTGATAAAATTCTGGAATATATTCCACAAATCGAAATATTCATGTCTCGAGTGAATCCATTTCCACGCACCTGAACCACCTGTTTGCCTCCATATCCCCCTAATCAATGCAACCAAAGTCTACCTATCCCTGGGTATATATCCGATATGGATAGCACGTTGGTGTAGTTTTCCACAGAGTTTGAGTCTCCGTAAATAAGATGTTTGATTTTTATAGAATAATTCCCATACCCTTGGTCGGGTGCTGAACAAGATATTATAAACAGAGAAAATGATATAATATTGCATATCTCGTTCCCTATAAGCACGATGTTGTCGCTTTCATTACCCACGAAACCTAGTTAATTGATAGATTATTGACTACCACTCCCAGCAATTAAAATTTGAGTATTTGCACTTCCACTCATCGGCCTTACGAAGCCTATCATCGGACTTTTACTGGGTTCATAACTAAACGCTAGTTGGTTGAAGGAATATGAGGCACTGATCACAGACAGGTTTTTACTCCCACTCGTTAATAAGGGGGGTGTCAGACAAAATAACTATTTTATATACAACAAACCCACCTCGTTTACTTGACACTGAGTTATTCTACAGGTTACGTTTTCCATAGTAGCCGTTATGTTGTTACAGTTGAATCCGAATCCCGTTATTTTTACCGTCGTTCCCCCATGTGTGCTACCAGAAGCCGGTTCTACCGTCGAGGTATATCCATAGCTATTTATCGTGTTATTCACTCTAAATTCAGCTTTCCCGTATCCTTCGACGTCCAATGAAAGCTGATGTTCTCCAACATCCAGATATGGAATCAGAAAGTAAGCTCCACTTTGGGAGTTATTCAGTGAGTAGTACACCCTGTTTTGCATTCTCAATATACTCCTCCCGTTCACTGACGTCACATTTATCCCCGACAGTTTTATGGTCGTGTTTGGTCCCGTAATATTCGTGGGTTCAATTCGTAATACGAATGGCGTAAAATTTTGGGAGTAGTGGAATCCGATATTGTTAGTGTTCACTGCGTAATAACTTCTACCCCCCGTTACTTTGACCGATATATTTAGGATGGCATCAACCGAGTGATTTTGAGTTCGACATAATATTTGAGTCCCATTTAGAGATTCGATGAAGCACGAATTGGGACCAATCCTGACTTGTGTTGAATTTACGTCGAATCCCCATCCGGTTATTTTGATCAAAGTATCCCCCTTAGTTGATCTCTTGTTAAGGACAACCGTTGATATTTCGGGCATAAGATAAACAGAGTTTATTGAATCCTTTGAAAGTTTGAAAAGTCCGTATCCAACGTTTTTAGTCCAAACTCTCATCAGCCTTTTGTAGCCAAATGAAGAGTTGTGCAGTTCGTCTATTTTGCAGGTAATTCGAGTTTTATTGGATTCCAAGACGACGCATCGTTGGCCATCAATGCTGACGGAGTTCTGGCATGTTCTGCCACCAAAATTAGTCCCTGTATTTTCCAAATATATTATACCAGTAATGATTATACTCCCAAAGAAGCCCCTATTTGGCTGGGAGACGGAGAGGATTTTCGGACCCCCACAATTTGAATAGGTAAAGTTAAAGTCAGAAATCAGGGTACAATTATTTACTATATTCGGGCAATTAGGGGGTTGAGGCTGGGTTAGACTGTTGTTTACTGATAAAATAATAATAACCGCATACATGCATATTCTGGAAGAATACCCACCATCGTCACATTTAGGGGGAACGATTCATCTTTGTTATTGACCACATTCACGATTCCCTTCAAGGACAAATCACGGTCGGCAACGACCGGGAGAGACCAGTAAAAGTACTTCCCCGGCTTTAGAAACTGATGTTTATATGTTCCTTGTAAATTTAAAGCATGAAATACCAGAATTTGAAGCATTTCCGCTAACGAATCCCCGAGAAAGGAATTTCGTATTTGTGAGGGAGTGTGTTTGATGAATCTTATAATTTATAGAGGTAATTCTAAGTGGAGAGAACCACTCCCACATTACATAGTCGCCAACTCGGATTGTTACTTCGTCAGGCAGCCATCGGTACCCCTTTCCATTTTCTATATATTAGTAATATCAGTACGTGAATGTACCCCAAGGTTTGTTACTTTTTGTACATTCGCACTCTCGGATGTTTTGCAGCTTAAAAATGTCGAATTTACGAAATTCACTTCACACCGATGGTTCCCCAATCTTACTGAGATTTCGGAGCTATTTCCAAGACCTTCTCCACCAATGCTCAGTTCAGTTCCTCCAAAGATGGACCCACCTGTTGGGAACATTGACGTAATCATTTACACATAAATCAGGTTGTATTGGCTGAGTCTTAATTTTCAAAACGAATACTTGTTGATTACTCCGTTTCGGGTTTTTGCCTCAAAAGAATAATTTCCGGGGGACAAAGACGGAGTAAGGAAATAGTAAGAGTAATTAGAGCAGGAAGACTGGTTGATTTCAACGTTGTTTATATTCTCTTAATTTTCAAAACGAATACTTGTTGATTACTCCGTTTCGGGTTTTTGCCTCAAAAGAATAATTTCCGGGGGACAAAGACGGAGTAAGGAAATAGTAAGAGTAATTAGAGCAGGAAGACTGGTTGATTTCAACGTTGTTTATATTCAAGACTACAGTTTCATTTCCACATAGCAAATTACTTATATTGAGTGTTAATGTTTGACTCCCTTGGCTGAATAAAAAACGCCAACCTGCGACACTAAGATGAGTAGGATGCACCCCCGAAACCATGGGAGTTGTCGAATCTTCGTAAACAATAACTCCAGCGTGATAAAATCTGTTTAAATTAAATAACGAAATTCTGTATATTCCAATGGACTATTAAATCGTTAAAATTTAAATACGTTTTGGATTGGGGTCACAAACGTCACTCTGTACATTGACCTCCTTACAATCACCGCGGACTTTGAATCGACAAGGATTTTCATGTTTGCTTGGAACCCGAAGCCATTGATAGTCAAATATTCACCCCCTAAGTATAACAGATTTAGCCACCATTGATGGAACTAACATTCCTGGAGATGTTGGTAACAGATATTTGAGGATTTAGACAAAACTTGGAACCCGAAGCCATTGATAGTCAAATATTCACCCCCTAAGTATAACAGATTTAGCCACCATTGATGGAACTAACATTCCTGGAGATGTTGGTAACAGATATTTGAGGATTTAGACAAAACTCTTGGGCCAATCTGGCGTATCCGATAGGGTCTACCAATACGGAAACGTTGCAGAGGGAGTTTATGTCATTTCGAATTCTCAACGAACAGTTTATTTCGTTGGGAGAAGATTGAAATGGCACACAGTCGTTCCCACCAAGCAGAATAGTATTTGATGATAAATTTGCGCTGAATAGAGTCCCTCGTAGTGTTATGTTAGTTTCGGGATTTTGTACTAAAAATGATCAGTTAGTAAACTCGAAAGAGGCTCAATTGAGGTGACTGTTGGTGTAGACATGTTAGCTACTGAAAAAGAACAATTCCCAGAGCAAAGGGAAGGAGATTCGTTTATTATAACCTCAACTTGTGGCTCGGAAAACTTTTGTCTTACCATTGATTGTGGAATATACGTACGAAGGTGACCGTCAGCCACTAAATAGTGGGATATTTGAATTCGATCATTTGATGTGTTCACCTAAAAATTCATTTGACGAATGTGACCTGAATTGATTCGGCATTCCCCTTGTACGACAGGAGAGCTATGTAATACCGAGAATTTTCGCAGTTGGAGTACCCAGAAACGTACAGTATCCCAATGTCGGGGAAATATTCCAAGACACTTTTCATGTTGGTCGCATTCAGTTGAGCTTTAATATCTCAGAAATGCTACTGCATAAGGGAATGTCGCAATACTCCCATGTAGTATGGTTCAAGTCAATGTAGCACCAAGGACCTAAGGGTTTTCCGTCGGGATTTCTGCAGAAATTATATTCTTGCCATTTACTAAAAGGCTCAACCTGAAGAATTCCATTTCTGGCATTTAAATCCGTTTTTCGTAACTGAAGTAGTCCCAGCATAATTTGTCTCCGCTACAGTGACCTTACAGTCGACGACTAAATCACGTTTATAACATTCCAATAACCTTCTGAGGCTTTGATAGTCTTCCTGTTGAAAGTGAATACTAGATCTCCTTCAGAGGGGGAGCTCATATTTGAAATTTTTTGACAGTATGGAAAATTTTGATTATTTGATATCTACGAATCACTCTATATCGCTGAGAACCATAGCAGGGGGAATATTTCCGAAGCAGTAATTCAACTGATAAGTCACGTTGAGATGATTTAAAAATTTTGAAACGCTTATACGACTTACGGAATATTTACTCGGGGGAAGCACTCTCTGATTGGTCAAAATTGCTGAATCAATTAAATCAAAAAACATATTTTATCCGTATTTCTGCGAGTAGTGCTTAGAGAAACGAGATCATAATAGACCAGTCCCGTGTTAATCACTTCCGCCAACTTTACAAGGACGATCGACGACTGGACGTCACTCATCAGCTGTACAAGGTCAACGCACTCGTAATTCCATTCCCTTTAAAGTGACAAGTCCCATATCAAACAATATTGAATCTGGTAGGGATAAATTGTATGTATTCGAGGAATAGGTCTTCCCGTCCGTAGAATATACGATATACAAGGCATTTGGGGGATATCCGTTGTAGGCAAAACACAGCTTGTTATAGGAGATTATAATTACCATTTTGAACGTTACTATGTTGGGTTTGTTTCTCAAAGCTTCGAAATTTAAAATCTCAATTAGGTTTTTATTAGAGTGTCCCCCACAGAATGCGTTACCAAAGTAGTTATCGGAAGTTTCAAAGTCCTCCACGAAAAATACTGAATTTGACAATTTATCGAAATCTTTAGGACACCGAATTTCATAGGCCTTCATGAGTTGTTTCTCAATCTAATCATTAAGCAAGCGATACCTTGCTGGTATTAAAATTTAAAGAAATTGGCGGTAAATTGTAATTTTCGCTTTTCAATAGCAAATAGTAACTCCCAGAAGTTCCATTAGCTATTTTATTGAGAGAATAGTGTGAGACAGACTCGTTTACACTCAAAATAGAGAGTGACATGGAATCACCTATAATAATCTAAAAACAAACCCGGATGTATCGTGAAATGTAAAACGAAGTTTGTAGTGTTTTCAGTGTTCGTATAGTTCTCTACATTTACAAGGTAATCCCCCAAGATTGGGTGTTGGTTAACTTTGGCTTGTAGAAGCTGTGCTATGTCGCTGCTTTTTAAAATTTCTAATGTAAGCTCACTCTCAACCCGTTTCAACGCTATTGAAGCTTATTCGGTATTCCGCATTGGTCTTATTTTTATAAATCCGCACTCCGATGAGATCCCCAAGTGGGGACACTGATTGGTTGGGAAAGAAGCAACTCTACCCTTTAAGTTAGGTAGTACGTGTTGCTCTGGAATGTAGTTATAATTCATGCTAATAATCTGCTTTTCTGGAACAACCAATGGGAGGGAGATCCAGGAATATGGGGATTCGAAAAGTTTGAAATCCACGCGGCAAGTGGACTCCCCGTTGTATTTTTTGAGTATAGTTATGTAATATCTTAACGTAAGTGATATCACAACCCTCTGTCTTTGAGCAAATAAAATCTCGTAAATGTATATTGGTCGCAGATTGTGACCTATGAGTGAGTATTTTGTACTGAATCAGTAAATTTGAAGCAAAATAAAGTCAAGGACTTGTCGTTCATGTCAAATTGATAGTGTCCACTTTTTGGTGGACGGAATATTCCCGATAGTCTGATACTCATGTCTCCCGTAGGAAGTTTTATGTTTCCAGACAATCCTCTAATCCTCCCATAGCCAGCATCCGCGGATGTGTAGTTCTCTATCTCCCTTAAACTGGAAAAATTCGAGGAGGAGTTCCAATATTCTAACAGGAATCCTCGACTCCCTAAAATATCAAGGTTCAAGAAAACCGGAATAGAAGGTTCCGTTAAAGTCCTTATCCGCCTTACAAACAATTTTATGCTTATTGATGGATCTTATTGTGCATCTTCTCCCTGCATAAGTTATACATAGCGATTCAACCCCCAACTAAAGCGACAGTGCTGTCATTGTAAAAGTTACGACCAAATATCGTCAAAATAGTACCTCCCTGTTGACTGCCCACATGGGGGGTGATTGATGTTATTTCTACAATTAGGAATGCAGTAAACCCGCGTATGCCTCATACTGTCCGTATTTCAGATTATTGAATAGCATTACTGACTGAGAAATCGATCTGATTGTGAAATCTTAAACAAACCTCCCATAGTTTCTGTCAATAATTACACTCCCGTTGATTCCCCCAATCCTGACATTCGAAAGTTTACATTTGAACTTCCCATTGGTTGGGGAAGTCAAATTAAAGTCATATCTATGTTACCGATAAAACTACGGTTCATTGGTCGTCTGATTCACAACTTCGCAGGTTTCACCCCCAAAATATATTCTAGCATTAATAAAGACTTCAACCTCGTAAATTTCGGTTTGACTTCATTAGAGACTCCGACTTTATTGTTCAAATAAATCGTAGAGTAAAATATCCCAGTGACGGTGATGAGTTGGTCTGAAAACATTATACGACTCAACCTGGGGGACCCGTTTGAGGATCTATTTGAGTGATCTTGGGAGTGCAGTACGACCGAGTCTTGAAATCAAATTTCAAATTACAAAGAACATGCACCTACTTGCTGATTTGTCTCGGCAAATTTGATTACTCGGTATTCTTACTCCGTCCACGTGCACCAAAATGTTATAGTTCCCATAAGGCATGGTTCTAAACTGTGTGACTTGAGTTACTCAGTGAAGCAGAATATTGCCTTGCTGTGCGTTAAATCTGTGCGGATGTTGCATTTGTAAGATTGGGTCGAGGAGTACAGGTAAACTACGTTCCCTTTGGTGTTCTGACCCCCAATATTCAACGTGAACGCTTCATCAGAGAATCCTCAACTAAGTAATGGATCAAACCGTCCCCTGTTATTTCTATCAAAGTTTCTCCAGCAATGGACCCACATCGAGGATAGATGTGATCGACGTGGGGGGTTACTTTGTTTACCAAATCGAATACAATTTTGAGCGCAGGATAATATCAAAAGTGTGAATAAACAAAGATCCCTTGGGCTCATATATTCTTGCATTTTGTCATTTGTTTTTATATGAATCGTTGATTTTAAATCATTAGTCGATTGATTGATTGTATGTATAACCATATCAACCCTTATTTGGGATTAATTTCTCAGATTAAATGACATGTCAATCACATTTCAAAACAAATTGAAATTTTCTCTAGCAACCTACATCAAAGTGCCTTCTATGACAGCCAAAATGTCGAAAAGGAAGTATCCTGACTTTATTCCTGTGGAGACTGTCTGTGGTATGGGATTCTTGACAGTGGGGTTTTTAAATCGACTAGGGAATCAGATTTCCACGCGTTCGGACGATCTTAGTGAACTCCATTGGATATTCGAGATGAATTCTAAGATCAGTGCGGTTTAAGATTCTTCATTTAATTATACGGAATTAAGCTTTTTTTACTTTGGTAAATATATTTTTTGACTATTGGTAATTTTAACAAATATTTGTTTCTGAGAAGTGCCATTTTCTACCTTCTTTCGGGAGCTGAGCCTGATTTGTTGCTGACGATGTTGTTTATTTGTTTTTGTTTGAAAAATATATTTAATCGAGCTATTGGGGCATTTCGTCTCCAAACCCATCAAAGCCGAAACTTCGGGGGTTCGAGATCCAAATCACTGTCTTTCTACGGGATTTCGGATCGTTCATAACAAAAAAGGAGTAAAGACAACTGAATGATAAGATCTCAATCACAGAACCTGCTACAACAATTTTTTATCTTAAAACTCGAATGAGGATTCTTGAGGAGATGTTGCATGGAAAATAGTAACAAGGTACAATGAGCACATAGAATACATATTTACCCACTACTTAATTTGAAGTGAAGAATGAAAGGATTTGAAGACTCTGTGTGACAGTTGTTGGAAAGAGTTTTCATCGGACAGATAAGCCTGATTGAAATTAATGGAAATAATGCCGTTTCAATATTTACAAGTGGAGTGTAAATAACTATGGAAATGTGACCTTTCTAAGACTTGGAAATAATGTCACGTCCTATGCCGTCGGTGTGACTGCAAACTAATTTACTATAAATTGGTAAAGTCGTTTAGTATTATTCTTGGATCACCGGGTAAAAAGGAAAAACCCAACTAACTAAGTGACCCAGACCTCGATGGGGGAAGTCCTATCCGACGTGGACGAAATCCTGGATGGTTTGAAAATATATATGATTAGCCGACGACGTGGTGGCATTTGAAAGAAAAGAGCTACACTTTCCCTATCCATGTGTTGAGGTAGACCAACAAGGAAGAGTCGCTTATTAATATCTAAAAAACTAAATATGAAATTTTGGTGGACAAAATTTATTTAGTTTTTTTGGGTACTGATATTTCAGTTCACTGGGTCAAAGAGAAAGAAATGAAAGTTCTCAACTAAGTGATCCTAAATGATCAACGAGAGGACGAGTATGAAGGGGTCGAGATTCCAGTACTGCTCTTCTTATCTGAAATGGCATCGGCTCAACCTTTTTGTATGATTGTAGATATTCTGACCCAAAACCGGCTCTGCAACGGCCTCCATTAAGAGTTTTCGTTGTAATTCTATTTTCAGATCGGTTGGATATTGTCGCCTGGTCAAATAATCTTTATTGCAGCTTCCTGAGAGTTTTAGAGATGAGGAGTGGGAAATCAAAATCGGCCACGATGGACTTGCATAAGTCATCATTGGTCATATAAATTGGTCATAAACATCCCAACTACATGGTATAGTTAGTTAAAGCACATCCGCGTTACCAGTAAACACTGTTTATGGTTTCGCTTGTGCCATGTTTTTCGACATCCTTTCCGTTAGTTCCGTCCTTTACGTGGTCGTGCTCGTTTCTAGATATCGTCCAGTTCGTCCGCATCTATCAGTCGGCCCCCGATCACTGCGTGATCCTCCGCGAGTTTCCTTGGAAGACAATTTCTCGGACGTTCTCTGAATACAGGAGATACAATATGGCCGAAATATGTTTTGAAAAACTCTTCCATGTCTGTTCATCCATCCGTAGAATATGTCCAAAAAGGCGCCAGCCTGATTCAAGTACGATTAGACTTATTGGTCCACAATCAGTCAGAATAGTTTATTGTCTGAAATTTTCTTTGGCCAAGAGTATCCAAGAACACATGGTATTATTATTAGTATGCGATGATGCCAAGATCATGACAAAGCATGTGCAACACAAAGTTAACAATCTAATTAAATTCGCCCATCTTTTTCAATCTGTTGCCATGTTCCGTAGCATATCTAGATCGTCCCCATCTTTAAGGCACTTTCCAATCCTCCTGAGATCTTCATCTAGGATTACCGGCAGTGTTGTGCTCTAAAACGAGAAGCCACTAAGACAAAATACTCCTCCATTGTTATGTATGCAGGGGTCCCCATATCGTAACGGAGTATGTGTCCAAAGAGCCTTCATCTTGAGTCAGTAATATCACATGATATTGGATCAGTTCATGTTCTCTTGTATAAGAATTTGGACGGCCAGTCCTGACCATCAAACTCGTGTCCGTCAAGAGTGTCCTACCCATCCTTATCGTTGAGCCCTCCAAGAAGTGCTCCAGTATTTGCAGCAGCTTGTTCCTGTTGACGGAATTAAAGGCCTTTGACACATCAATTCCCAGAATGGTTGTCGTTATTTTAAATTTTTGAACAGTCGCACTTCTCCATATAACATCTGACGTTGATCTTCCTTTGCGGAAGCCACTTTGATAAGCCGACAGGTACGAGTCTAGGCGTCCCTCCATTCTTTGAAGCGTAATATTGACTAGTATCTTTCGTAATGTGTTGGTTAATACCACTGGTCTTAGGTTCTCAACTTTCCCCGCTTTTATGTTTAACTTCTGTACTGGTATCAATAGTCCTTCTCCAAGTGGCAAGGTGACTCCTTTACTGTACGTTTCGTTTAGAATCCAGGCAATTATCTTGTATAGTTTTTGACTACATAGAATCTTATCATTTAAAAATGTTATTATTAAACTTTCTTTCATGGACATCCTTGTATAACGCTTCCAGAAATGTTTAATGAAGATCTGAGACTGGTGAAGTACAGGTGAAGATGTGGTAATTGGTTTGAGTAGAGAGGAAACAGAGAAGTGGCATGTCGATGACTTTCCTTCTAAGAAAAGACTTTGAGGCTAAATTTGCTGACCCGGCTACACCGAGAAAGAAGTTATCAACTAATTAAACGTACCCAGGTCTCACGAGAGTAGTGTCAGAGAGTCTTTTTAAGTCCACCCAGAACTAGTTGAAATGAATGAGAAGGTACAGTCGGTAGTGAGAACCCCTTTAGTGGAGTGAGGGAGGGTAAATAACTTTTTGTGCTGTCCTGTCATTAGGCGTCATCTGAGACAGGTGAATCGCATGAAGCCACTCAAAGAGAAGGAACAGAATAAAAGAGAAATTTCGATCAAATAGCTAACAGGGGAATCAAACCCATTGAAAAATGTTAGTGACAGACATCCAAACCACTATGATTTCCAGGATATGGTTATTCACGATCTCCACACTTGATGTCATCGTACTGTATCGATGTCCAGTTTTCTTAACACTTTCACGATATTCAGTTCGAAGGTGAATTGAATGTTTGCTATTGCTCTTTTTTTTACCACGAGAGCGTACAGATGCCACTTGTAGAAACTGAGGCAAGAAATGTTCAGTATTCTCCTACATTTCGTCACAAGGTAGTCAACTGTCATGCAGGAAACACAACATTACCTAGGTTTCTGTGGAGTTTGCTTTCCATTTATCAACCCCCAGACTCAGCTAAATTTACTTCTTGGCAAAGTTGTTAAAAATCATGATTTTTTTGAATTAAATGTTTTTTATTCGGAAACAAGGTAAAATAAAAACAATGGAAATCGTATTTATTTGAAAAGCTTGTAAACAAAGACAAGTTTGGCAGCCTTTTCAATTTCCAGCCTATTTCGTATATTTGAATGTGAGGACGTTTCTAAAGTATTTATTTATTCTTACGATGGTTTCTTTAACGTCAGCTACTTCGACATCCTTTGAGAGAAGGTTAAGATAATGTGCCGAGCAACCATATGTAATAATTTCATCGTCATCTTGCATCATTATCCGCCTCATTTTAGTCACGTTGGCAGCATTGTCTGTTACAAAACTCGCGATTTTACATCTAAACCGTTGCTCAGCGGACTTTGGAGAAGCTAAAACAACAGATTGAAGATACTCCGCGGTGTGGCTATATCCAGAGGTGTCCACAGTGTCAATTTNCAACCATATGTAATAATTTCATCGTCATCTTGCATCAATCCGCCTCATTTTAGTCACGTTAGCAGCATTGTCTGTTACAAAACTCGCGATTTTACATCCAATCCGTTGCTCAGCGGACTTTGGAGAAGCTAAAGCAACAGATTGAAGATACTCCGCGGTGTGGCTATATCCAGAGGTGTCCACAGTGTCAATTTGATTGCTTTCTTCATCCGATGTTACAACTGACACACAAGTAACAAGTTCATTATCAATGTTACGCCACTTTCCAACATCATAGATACTGTCCTGGAACCTTTGCCGACAATCTTCATGTATTTTTTCGTACTCACGATCGAGCAATGGACTACATGACGAAAGGGTAAACGATACTCAGGAAGAAGCATTTGGACGAATTTGACGAATTCCGGATGTTCTACAGCAGCAAAAGGAGTGTTACTGGAATATATGTATCTAGCGAGTTGCATATCAAATTTTTCTTCGATGACGTCGTCGTAGTAACGAAATTGATTAAAGACTGGTCCCTCATCCTTGGGAGGAATTCGCTGATCAAATCACTTTCAGGTTTCGACGGATTTCCAGGGATATCGTATTAGTTCGACATGACAAATGATGCTGCCTCATCCGAGATACGAGACCTTGTACCTCCTTCCCGCAATTACGGCATCTGGCTCGAGTTTCGGTCTTTCCAGGAATAATACGTTTATCGAAGTGAACCCACAAGGCATCACGCTTTCTTCCAGACATTAAAAAATTTAAATGATTTTTTTGATTTTTTAATGATTTAAATCATTGATTTTTTTGTTGATTAAAATCAAATGTCTCCTAGTAGAGCCGAGCTTATTAGTACGTCTCCATCTTTCATGAGTTAATCGTCTTCTCTTTTGATTTCCGTAATTTCAGTTTTGTTTACATTTACACTGAGAAACCATTTCTCAAGCTCCGCAGGTGCATTTTCTAGTAGGTGTTGGAGTGCGGTCACGTTCCGTGATACGAAATCCACATCATCCGCATAAGATGTCTCTTCTATATCCCCTATATAACATTACGCAGGTGCATTTTCTAGTTGGTGTTGAAGTGCAGATTCAAGGTATATGGTGAATANTAGGTGTTGGAGTGCGGTCACGTTCCGTGATACGAAATCCACATCATCCGCATAAGATGTCTCTTCTATATCCCCTATATAACATTACGCAGGTGCATTTTCTAGTAGGTGTTGAAGTGCAGATTCAAGGTATATGGTGAATATTAAAGGGGAGAAGGAATCACCCTGGGGTGTCCCAATCGTTGTTTTGAAACTGCGGGAAGTTGCTCCTTCTGTCCTTGTGTTCGCAAATAGTAATCTGATTATCCTAACCGACGATTCATCAAATAATTGCTCAAGCACATTCATCAGTTTCTGTCTGTTTATTGAGTCGAAAGCTCTGGAGAGATCTATTTCCAACACGGTCGTTGCGCTCTTGAATCTTTGGTGCGTTGCGCTGTGGCTCCATACAATGTCTGCCGTAGACCTCCCATTTCGGAACCCACTTTGACATACTGGTATGTATAGATCCGCCACACCCTTTATCTGATTTAGTGCAATGTTTGCCAGCACCTTGCGTATCGAATTCAGAAGCGGAAATTTTCTACTGGTCCTTTTGATTTATTCGGTTTTTGTATGGGTAATAATAATCCATTTCCAAGTCCTAGATCGGTATTAGTTACAAAGACGGCATTTAGGGTTTTTGCAATTGTGTCGCTAAGTTTTTTTGGCCCATATTTTAGGAGCTCAGGACTTATGTTGTTCGGCCCAGCACTCTTGTTGTTCTTCAGTTTATTTATC
>RDEW01000044.1:276693-293995 GCA_011109175.1 Dicyema japonicum | reverse complement strand
CTGTGGCTCCATACAATGTCTGCCGTAGACCTCCCATTTCGGAACCCACTTTGACATACTGGTATGTATAGATCCGCCACACCCTTTATCTGATTTAGTGCAATGTTTGCCAGCACCTTGCGTATCGAATTCAGAATCGGAAATTTTCTACTGGTCCTTTTGATTTGTTTGGTTTTTGTATGGGTAATAATAATCCATTTCCAAGTCCTAGATCGGTATTAGTTACAAAGACGGCATTTAGGGTTTTTGCAATTGTGTCGCTAAGTTTTTTGGCCCATATTTTAGGAGCTCAGGACTTATGTTGTTCGGCCCAGCACTCTTGTTGTTCTTCAGTTTATTTAGCGCTAATTCCACCTCTTCCACTGTGATTGGGATTTTTAGCGCATTTGCTTCTCCCTGGAAAGGGGTCATTATTTTCTTTATTCAACAGTGTTTCGAAGTGTCAATTCTGCTTTTTTTCTTGGTTACACATGAATTTTCAATCTTTTTATTTGATGTGAAGGGTGTTTTATCCTTTCTTTGTGCGCAGCAGCCGCATACATCCTTGAATTGTCCTTTAGGCATTCCACATCTTTTAATAGGGAGATTACCTGCTTTGTTTGATTGGAGATTACCTGCTTTGTTTGATCCCACAGAGTTCGTACTGATGATTCCGGTGCGGTTTTCACCATAAGAGTCTCGATTTGTTCGTGATATTTAGCTCTACAAGTGGGCTCTAACCACAATTTTTTTGTCTAAAAGTATATATTGGGTCTTTGTCTCGCCTTCTTCGAGTTTTCAATGTATTTGCTCTCAGTCAGGTGCTTTTTTACAGAAAGTTTTGCAATGACGATCCTGTGGTAGCTGTCAGTTGTTGTCCCTTGGTATGAGCGTGCATCATTTATCAGGTGTTTATCAGACTTTCGGCAGATAATGTATGTACATTCACAGTCTCCCCGACAGAGTTTTTTCTTTGTGCGTGCCACGTCGTCTTGTGGCAAGCTGAGTGCGTGAAAGACGTGTTGCACAGGAATAGGCTATTTGCCTCGCAGAAGTTCACCAGAGAGGCTCCAGATGCATTTCTCGTTCCGCGCCCGTGTCTTCCAATAGAGGATTCTTAGGGTTCTATTCGCATTCCGGCCTTTGCATTCATATCTTCCGTAACAAAGACAAGGGACGAAAAAGCATTGTTAGAGTATGTGCTTGATAGTTCTGAGTAGAATTCCTCGAGCTCATCGGAGTTCTTGATTACTCGTCTACAGTGTGGTGCATAGACATTTATGACAGTTAATAGACTCTTGGACGGGCATAGTTCATTTAGTTTGACTTGTAGAACACATATTCGGTCGTTGACTCTCCAATAGCGATGTAATTTTTTGAGGTAATCCACGTGTATGGCAAATCCCATGCCGTAGTGCTTGCATTCAGTTGGGAAAAGAATCAGTCGGTAGTTGTTCCATGTCTCATTGCGTCCATTTTCGATTTTCGTCTCTTGTAGCCAATAGATATTTTGTATTTCTCGAGATCGTCACAAAGTATTTTCCTTGTCCAATCTTTCGATATTCCACGTACGTTGAACGTCATTAGCCTGAGTTCTCGATTGTATAATGAGTGTTTTTCAGACATTTTTCTTAACCGTTTTACAGAGAAGAAACGAGGCACGTCACCACCCCACCAAAGAACGATTCCTATTATTTTCAAAAAAGAATGATTTTTGGTTAACTGACTCTACCTCTTTTTGATTGTCTTTTGTAATCTTTCTTCTCGTAAATGGACTTTTTTATCAATATGTTCAATTCCCCGTTCTTCATCGACCGATCCCAGTGCTTTTGATTGGTTCTGTGATATAGAAGAACCAAAATACAAAAATAGTGCGAGGATGTACAGGGAGATATGATTAATTAACAGTAAGTCTCCCCAAGGACTTAGCAACATCAATTCAGAATTGGGAATAGATCTTTCTCAAATTTTAGACTCTGTTGAGAGCTTAGTTGGTCTTATTTGTGGATTTTACTTCAATCAAAACTACGACTAAATTACAAAATTTTAGAGGACCACAAAGTCAATATGAAGAAAAATCCACCCGGAAGTACTGAGAATTGGGTTTTCCTAAGGGCACGTTCCATCGAAGCAACCAAAAATCGTTATTGGAGAGCAATAGCCAAAAAAGGTCTCAATCAATGGATCGTATTCTTTCTACAAGTCTTTGGGCATTTCCCCGAGCAAGACATGGTGGAATATCACTTCAACCAGTAATGAGAATGTCGATGCAGACCAAAAATTACTTTACTGTCTATCCTCGACAGATGAGTTTTTAATTTTGGAAGATCCTGAACTCTGAGTAAGAATCCGCACAGCAGGGGGTGGAGAAGATTGCTGAGAATATATTTTAAGATTCTAATAAATCTTTGAAAGATTGATAAACAGATTAGTGAATGATTATGGCAATCTACCACACCCCAGTAATAAAAAACCGCATTTAAATATTACACCAAAATCATAATTATAACCTTCATTAATGCTAAGCTCATAAATCATAATTATGCCTGAATAAATGGGTTGCCCATGTTTATGAGATTGTACAATTTAGCTTTAAGCTATTTTATCTAATAATCACGAGGCCCTTCGATCTACCTAGTCATCCCTACTCAATACCTTTGAAGGTTTCAAAATTCCAATCCGTCTAGTGCTCACCTTTTAGGAGAATAGGCCATCGGATCCACACAGTCAACCTTAATCCCTTCTTTATCAGATTTCTGAGCATACAGTAGCCTGCCTAGTACTCACATCTTTAAAGACTATTTCTTGTTATAGAATAACCAAAAAGTAAATCATGTTAGTCAACTAGTCGACCAATTAAGTCGAAACATCCTTAATAGCAGCTGCCAGATCGTCTACCCTGTCCGCCAACAATCCAGCCATATTAATTCTCCCATTTGGAAGAATAAACAAATCCCAATCTGCCTTCAACCGATTAACCTGTTCTTCTGCCTTTCAAACCACGTGACTTACCACTAAGTGGAGATTGAAAGAAGAACCCCCTAGCCTTCGTTATCTGCGGCCAGTCAATTCCCTTAGATTTCAGGTTTTCATACAGCATCCCCCGGACCTTGATAACCCTTTTCGTAAGTGTCTTCAATTCTTCCTGCCATTTCCTATACAATATGTCGTCCGAAAAGATCTTCATCACAATTTTCGCTCCGAAACTGGGGGGAGTCGAGTACGCACACCTAATTATGGCCTTCACGTTGCTAGCTAAAGCCTCCAAACATTCAGTGTCCTTAGCGAAAACCATCAAACAGCCGATCCTCTCCCCTGGGAGTAAAATACCCTACCATTACCGTAAAGGCCAAAGTTCTTAGAGAAGGAGACACTGACGAGAAAATCGATCCCCAAAGAGGCAAAATAACGGACAGCCCATGCATCATCAGCCATATTTAATGACCCAAATCCCATGTAGGCCAAATCTAAGAAGGGGACCAAATTCCGTTCCTGAAAATAACAGAAAATCAACCATTATTACATCCGCAATCCTCTTCCAACCTTCTTGCTCAGGATCCAACCCACATGGGTTATGGCAACAAGCTTGGAGTATGACAACAGACTTTTCTGGACATTTCTAGAATAATCTAGCACAAATGACCTTCAAGTCTTCAACGATTTGATCAATTGCCAAGGATCCATCAGAGTTGGCTTCTATCTTGTAGTTTGTAATCACGTAATTCATGTTACGGAAGATGGAATTGTGAGAACCTATGATTACCAAAGACTATTAACCCCAGGTTTTGGAAGGGATCACGACGTTCTCTAAATTGCAGTACTTATTGAGCAATTCTGCCCCCACAAAGAATCCTCCGGTTCCGCCCAACACTTGGAAGGCTACGAACTGGAAATGAATCAACTTAGTGCCTTATTTTTGAAGGAGTTATCATCCCCAAAAATGAGCTTTCCGCAGATGTCATTAAGTTGAGGATATCCGGTTATGGGTAGGTATTGATGTGTGTCCTTGGAGTCTTGCAGGATCATAGCTTTGGCCTCCTTCACAGTATTTAGCACATACACGGTCCCATCCTCATCGGTGTAAGCTAAAATATCACAATGAGAGACCTCCAATGGAAAGGTTTAGCTTTTGGGGGTTTGTGGAGGCCTGAAATTCCTCATTAGCTTTGAAAATCGGATCAGGAGGTAAAAGTTTCAATTTCGTTGAGAGAAAAGACATTTAGGTCAATAATTCAAAATTAAACTTATTTATTTTAATAATAACTTTTAAATTATTAAATTTTTATCGAAATTCCAATTTTTTGAGATTTTATTTTTTCATCATTTTTCAGATATTTATTGTATGATTTATCATCATTTGTTCAATTTCTAAGAAAACGCATAAATTCCACA
This sequence comes from Dicyema japonicum, assembly GCA_011109175.1. Lineage (NCBI taxonomy): Eukaryota > Metazoa > Dicyemida > Rhombozoa > Dicyemidae > Dicyema > Dicyema japonicum. The sequence continues at coordinate 289,624 of RDEW01000044.1, read as the reverse complement.
TTTTAATGATTTTTGTGGTTTTAAGAATTTTTAATATTAATTTTTACTCAACGTCTAGTTTATTTGACAGTCTTCTTTTCATAAGGGTCTTATCCCTCCTCTTCATGTGCGCATCGATGAACTGACGGACCCATGCTAACAACTATAATCGTCAAATAAGCAAAGTAGTCGTGTTAATCATGTTGGTTAATGGTCATCCACAATTAATATAGGAGACCACCTTTATGCTCTTTACGATAGACTTGACTTTACCAGGCACAGGGGCATCCACTGACCCTAGGCTCTCTATCGTGAGTAATCGAATATCAGAGATACAGTCAGCATGGTTTATGTCAGGATGCTTAAATAAAGACCGAGAATAGTTTTCGACCTCTCATTCATGTAGAGGTCGAAATTACGTCCTTGTACAGGAAACTAGAACACTAGAGGGAGTTGTGAATCGAAAAGAAAAGTCTACAACAGACACCTACTAGGTTCATAGGGGACTCATAGGTTGGAGCCAAAATTATAAAAACTCCAGTAACATCCTGTGAGTAGATCTTTCGTTGACTTTCTAACACTAAACAGTAATACGATGTTAAAAGTCATTAAAGGTGGAGAGGTAGGTTCGCCCTCTCCCATTTTCATCACACTTCCTATCGTCGGAAACATCACTTCATTCTTTGACGGAATAGTTTTCATAATGTAATCTTCACCAGAGGATTTGGTCAGGAAGATGGTAGGAAGATCCCTTTCAACTACTGTATCGTACCAGAAAGACTCATTATCTAGGGCAATGATGGGACAACGTTAAGGCAATGATATATGACTACTTGGTTAAAAATTACACTTCCCTTTTCTGTCCTTCCCTTGTTCCATTAGAGTAGCGTCCACCTGACTCAAGTAGCGCTCAGTGTCAGCATGAATTGTTCTCTCCAATCCACTGGAGGGTTTCCCAACTGCAAGGATTGGAAATTTTCTTTCCTTTCCGTTGGTTGTGGATGAACTTATTGACTCTGCTTCTGGTTTTTTGAAAAGACTGTGTGTGCAAGGTTAAAGGCAACATAAGAGACTGTTTAAAGTAAGTTGAATATAGATACTTCTCTGTAAGAGAAAGTGTTAAAAAATTTAAAAATAATTTAAATTTTGATTGACCTGGTGCATATTTTTTCGGGTTATATAGAAACTCAATAAAAAGGCTTCAATGAATGTTATGGAGGTCACAAATTAATCCTTATTCCTTCTCAATACAAACACTATTGACTGGGGTTGCAGTCCGCGAAGACTTACTCGTTTGGTTCACCAGTCTGAGGGGTTAATGACAAGGACTATTCAATTACCTTTCAACCCTCGTTAGAAGATTAATACCTATCTTCAATATATACCCCCACGTGGAAGTGGAAAAATTTTTTACCAAAGGGGAGAACGTCTTTTGGCATACAAGGAAGAGTCCTGAGGAATTTCCCTTGCCTAGTATTACCACACTTTTGTCACGCCTATTACCTGTTTTATAGACACTGGGTTCTAACAGACTAATCTCCTTTGGGGGAATCGAAGTCCTTTGGTAGATTGGTAGTGATCATAAATTACCTCTACTAGATTCGGCACGAGATAATTCGCATCACCACAAATGAATGGATGACTTTTTGGGCAACTAGGAAAATATATCTCACTGAACATCAGTACATCTGTTCCGTGTGGGAAGAAATTAAGTTAACATAGTTCCACAGTAACATGAAGCTGCAAGATGGACTGTCTCTAGCATACTCCCCCGAAGTTACTGAAACATGTTTTAGTAGAGCTTGGAGAATATCTGTCTTAAAGTCTAAGTGACTTTAATAACGGAGCATCACTTTGCAACTATTTTTGGGATTCTTACCAGAGCTTTGCTCATACTCTTGTTTCAAAAACGAGGTTGAAGGTCTGTATTGGAGAAGCCCTATGTCAGGAATTTGTGCCGACGGTGGGGATATCTCTGGGAGCTATAATTCAACTCGTGTCACGTTCGTAGGATCCTCAATATTAGCTTCTCCCACTCTCTCCTATTCGATACCAGACTACGCAAACTGCTGAGGTTTTCACCGTCTTTTAGTGCCCTGTTTACGGTCTCAAATCTACATAAAGGAGTTTGGGAAGCGTTATATGCGGACAACCTCTGAACTTTTCCCAGATGTTTCTAAAAATTCTTCCATGATCATGTTAGCTGGCGTATATATTTTTAGAATGTGACCAAACAGTCTCCAGTGCATCTTAACATTAGGGTACTCAGATGTTTAGAGGAGCATTTTTTGTACCATACTTCACCCCTTACACGAATTTCAGTTTCTTCGTGAAAGCCATTTTTGTTTGGCAGATAAAAATATCCAAGGTCATTTGTCCAAGTTGTCTGAGGTAAATAAAGACGAAGCTGATTTTTTCAGTAGATATACCAAGCCGGTTAAAATTTAATTAAATTTTAATCATATGAAGGTATTCTTGTAGTCCTAGGCCATGCATGTGCTGTGTGGGGATCTAACCTGGCAGCAACAAACCTAATAAAAATTCAAGAGATCCAGTCAAGAGCAATAAAATTACTGGGAAAATATACGGATAAAGAAATTACCCTCAGAACACTCGACTCTATCATAGAGGCAACTTCAGAAGAGGAGGGAAAAAAGACCCCCGTCCGTATAGAAAATGTTTGGGGTCACGGTCGGAGCATCGAGAAAAGATGGCCCGATTATTGAGATCACCTGAATATTAGTTAGTGGTTAAGACGGTGTTTCTTAAAAAATAATAATAATAAAAGACCCAGGGTAACCAAACTAACTAGCTCCTTGATCCTGACTCGTTCCAGCGTTCCAGAACTTGTATCCAGGTAGCGACATTGTACCCCTGGGAAAAAATAGTTGGAGTCTCTTGATCCCGGCCAGGGATTGGACGTCTCCTCAGTAAGGTGTATCAAATGACGTCATCAGAAAAAGGAAAAATAACATTTCGACCCACTAGCTGCATAGCACAAACTGGCGCCACGTGGCCAAGTTATTCCATGCATGTTGCTTATAATAACCTAAAATTTTTGCGATTCAACCACTAGTTAATTCATTAAGTAATAAATTTTATATTAATTTTAATAAAAATATTGCATTAAATAAATGTGGTTTTTTGAATTTAAGTTAGTTAGTTAATTATAACTAATTATTGTGATGTCAATATAGCTACGAAATGAATCCGGCTGGCCAGGCTGAATTATTAGCTGATTTTGAATTTAAAAAGGTTTCATTCTCTATTATACAAGGCTCACCAAGTTCACAAATCTACCGACTACAAGAAGTAAAATAACATCTAAGAAAGCTTAAAGAGCCAATCTGTATGTTACTTTTACCATTCAAGGCCTATTCTAAGAGGATGCCTTTGATAGAATCCTTCTCGTGAAACACAGTGATGACATTTTCAAGATCCCTGGAGATTCCAAACAGAGAGTTGCAAGAACTCCGTGACCTGCTACAACGTGAAACCAGATGAACTTACCAAAGCTCGTTATTGGATTGCCGAGTACTCAATCCTATGGTATTTTTCTACCGTCACTATATTAGTGCTGTCACCAGACTGAGGATCACTAACTACCGTCACTATATTGTGCTGTGACCAGACCGAGGATCACTAAGGAACTGAGTTCACTATCAGAGATCAGAAGAACCTGTCAATTAAAAAATTCCATAAGAAAATATCACTGAGTAATAAACCACTTGTTAGAGCATTGGTAGTTGCTTAATCAAATGGGGGATTCACAGCCTTATCCCGTTCTAATTTAATTCCGAATGATCGTTATGTGGTCATAGGTTCATGCACTGGCACCGTTAATTTTTGAAGTCTCTCAGACACTTATCTTTCTAGGACTTTTAAAGGTAGTCATCATCCTAATATTAAGGTTACAAGGATTCTGGGTTATATATGATGAGGATCAACAGGGGTAACTGATGTTGGCCCTTTGTTCTTTCTATGGGATGTAAAGCTTTGAAAACCAACAAGTGAGTCCTCAATAGTCTACCTTGAGGGACATTCCCATTCTAGAGTTGCTTGACTGAGTTTTCATCCTCCAGGACTGTTTTTTGCTATTTGCTGGTTTGATTAATTATTTACAAATTTATTACTGATCCTAACGGAGGGAGTTGAGGTGGTTCATTAGGAAAAACACGTGCGACATATCCACTGTGTCTCCTTTCAGTGTGGTGGATCACTCATAGTAACTGGTTTGTCTTTGTTTTGATTGTAGGAGTTTGAATGGATACGACTGTTGTTTGGACTCTCCGTGGGGTGATCAAGCGAAGAGATGTGTGAAATGGGATGGGGGCATTGGAGGTATTTACTCGAGATTCTGCTAAGAAATCTAAGATGATTTGATTACTTTTGTAATATTTGGTTTAACCAATTTATATATTTTTTGTTATTTTTATGTTGGCTTTTCTATATTTGTAATCAAACTTGATATGCAGGGTGTTTCTCCTAGCACTTCAAAATGTAGAAAAGTAGAAAGTTCAACTTTTTGAAAATCATCCTAAGATTATAGACACTATCCGACTTTAATTTATTAAAAACTATGCACCGAGAAAGAAGTTAAAAGTAAACGACTAGTTAAGTGCATCCAGATTCCACTACTACAGAAAGAGTCCTTCCGGAGCTTACAGTTGTGGAAACCCAAACTATGCACCGAGAAAGAAGTTAAAAGTAAACGACTAGTTAAGTGCATCCAGATTCCACTACTACAGAAAGAGTCCTTCCGGAGCTTACAGTTGTGGTAACCCCTCCAGTGGAATTTAATAAAATTAAATTAGAAGCTAAGTAATCCCGGCCTCACTAACTTGTAGGAGGCCGAGCCACCATTAAATAGGCTGCAGCAATTGTCAGTCGCTTTCATAGATCTGTCAGTTCCGCCATTTTAGACGAATGTTGTGCTAATACATGACATCAGATGTGTGATTTATTGTCAACACGCAGAGGTTGCAAAAGGGACAGAGGATATCGTACGTCATTAGAGAGGGGTAGTGCCAAATCGTAGAAGAGCCAGGTTCACCCGGACGTCCCTGGGAAGAGAAAATTCTGATTGGTCTTTTGTAGGAGTGGCCAATGAAGTATTTTATTATCTTCGAGTCTTCGGATGCTTCTCGTACAAACGAGATTGTGTATCTGTTTCAGAAGACTCCGGTCATTGAAGCTTGAAGGGTCATTGAATTAATTTAAATTGAGCACGTGAAATCCTGCATCTAGTGAGACTCAGCTGACAAAAAGTTAAAATTATTCTTAATTTAAAAAATAACGCTGAATAGTGTATATTGGATGAATTCAATAAATACCAAAGGTGGCGGAACTTCTGATTCTCTGTCACTGTATATCATTGGGAATGCTGGGTTAGAAAAAGCATGACTTGGATGACGCTTTGGAGGACATGTATGAATGGGAGTCGCCGTGGAATTTTAGGTTTTAACTTTACCCAGGAGAATTTCTTTAACATCACAATGCGAATGATTTTCGAAATTTCTCATCTCGAAACCGCAACCTTCGGATTGTCTCGAGAGCTGGGATTCTGCTAAAAAAGCTGCTAATTAAGGCTCTCGAAACTAAATGAGTTGAATACTGCAATGAATCTTGTTCTCTTCGAAGATGCGACGTCCCAGGTTTGTGGATTAGCAGGATACTGGAAAATCCTTGAGGTAACTTGAATATGTTAAATCTGGCTATGGTCTTTTGTTGATGTTGAGTGATCAGGAAAACAAATTTTGTTCACATTGCAGTCTTTATCAATGGACTTGAGACCTACCAAGTCACTCTCCGTAAGGAATATTCTATCAACGACAATAAAACGGAATTTGTTAGCTCTACCGTGATGTGGTCTCAAAAACCTCCTCAAAATATTTTTTTTATCGATGCGCGGGTAGATATATAAACTAAACTCTGAGATCTGGTTTTGATTAACGACTTGCTATCTACTAGATAGAGATACCCGATGTCTTTATAGACGATGAATACGAAAGAGCCATCTCTGGATTCCGCAATGAATGCAAATCAACAGGAATGAAGGAGACTAGAGAAAACTGCTGGAACTTTATCATTGTGAAAACTAGCAGAATGTTATAAATGAGCACGTGTAATTAATGAAATACGTTAGTTGGATTAAGCTGAGAGTCTGTACTTGCGATAGTAAACTTTAAGAGCATAAACTGTTTCCACGAATAAGCGGAATACGCTCTGAATTCTGTCAGTTATATAATTTCTTAGCGAGGATGCGCTTCTACCAGATCAATCGGCTGAAAATGTCTCCAAATTCACGGCATTTGTCCATAAATTTGTTAATGAAATGAGCCAACAATATTATGCTAAAGAAGACGATTGAGGCATAAAGCTATACCAGGCCTTACAGAAGGATATCTACTTTGATTTGCAAGGGAATCAAAGTAGACATGCAAAGATTAGGAAACAGACTTGAAAAACTTAAGAGTACTCAAAACTAGTCAATGATCTGAGGCAAAGTAGTTTTGCCATCAAAAACAAAAATGCTAACAAACTAATCCATGTTGTGGCCGCTGAGAGTGACAGTATCTAAGGAGAATGTGATGGCTACTGTTAAGGAAGAAAAAGTCTTCAAAATATCCAATGACGTATCTGTGAAGTAAAAAAGACATCGAGCGAGATCTTTTGAAGGCGGAACCAGCTCTTTTGGCAGCAAGGGAGACTCTAAATACACTTAATAAATTATCACCTTAACATTTAGGTTAGAACAACCAAACGGAATTGAAATTCTTTGTTACTCCCCCAATCTCGGAAACAAAAATTTTGGCGGAGGTTATGTGCATAATGGTCATTGATTTTAGATTATCCAAGAACAGAAGCTGACAGGCCGCTAAAATGTAACCATTTCGAGGACATTTCATTATGTGTACCAGCGAACCCTGAGTTTTAAGAACTCAAGATAACCATAGAGGAGTCTTCCTTGCATTTAAATCCTGACATAAGGTATGGTGTATTTCTAAATCTGATTTAATACCCTTTAATAGTTGTGGCTGCGATCACGGCAATGGCTAATGGTAGCCCGTGTTGGTTGGAATAACTCTTTGTTCTGATCCCTAGAAAGCTGGTTTTTCATTCCAGTTGTCCCAAGCCGGTGGGCCACAGACAGGAGTCTGTCCGTATACCAATTAGTACGGGACTGAGCAAGAAATAGTGTTTAGAAATATAGTTTGCATATATGTGCGAATTTTAAAGTTATTTATCTCAGTTTGTACACTGTCGTAAAATTAGTCATTAATACAAAATATTAAAAAATACTCAGAGGTCTAGAGGAGCATCTTATATACCATACTTCACCCCTTACACGCATTGGCAATTTCAATCCCAAGAGAGACCGAAGTAGATACCTATGTAAGGAGTCGAGCCTTTGTCCACGTTTTCGAGATTCCCCATGATCCAGAGTTAGTTTCACGATAGCCTCATCCAATCTGATTCAGAGTGATGTGCAGACAGGACGCCTTTGGATGCATCCTTTCGTAAGCCTTTGCATGGTCACCGTAGATAACAAATTCCTTCTGGCAATGACTTCGGAGTCCCCAAGAAACGAGACAAGATTTATGGCCTTCCTCCTGTTTTCGGTACTGCTGGTTCCATCCCCGAAGCGCTCATTAATAGAGACCATTTAGCCAGACGGTCTAGTACTCCTCCAGTAGACGTAAAGTGTATCTTTTTTACTCGAGACAAAGTCAACATCATCGGCGTACACAATTGCCATAATATCGTCGTTGTAATACTTTCAGAGATCTCGTAGAACATATTCGGGGTATACAGCGAACAATACTGGAGAGAGGCAGTCTCCTTGAAGTGTGGCCGCTGTTGTCACGATTTCACGCGACATACATTTTCCAATACGCACTCTAACACTGTAATGTGTCGCCAACTATCGGTTTCGTTAACAAAACAAAAACTTTTTCAGCTCTATAATAAATTCAAGTTAAACCTCCACAGTAGCTAACAGTAGAGAGCATACCACAGTAGATCTAAGGATAATTGATCGACCCTATTATTTTATTTAAAAATTTAAAGAACTAAAAAATAAAAATCAATAAAATTTTAATAAGTTTTAAACAATTTTAAAAAACATATGTTTTTTTGGCGCTGCAAATACAGTCAGCCGCCCAGTACGAGCTTGTGAGGGCACGAGGGAGGAGCACCGGGAAAGGATGAGGATTTTGGTGGAACTCATCGGGATCACGTAATAGTAAGATTGGTTTTACCGTGGTTTTGGGTGTTAAATAAATAAATAGTCACAGAGGCATGTTCATTCTAACATTTTAAGAATAGATCCAAGAACACCAGAAAATATCGTCACGAAGGAATATTTTGAGAAAACTACGAAAACCTTGATAATCCGAGGAGTGCCGTCTCAAATATTGGAAGGTAGGAGATTAGTGACAGTACCATCCTTGCGAGTTAAGAATTGTTATTGCCCCAGGATTACTTGCCAAAATGAGAAAAAATGTTCCAAGTGATCCCAGAAACACAACTGGAGGTCAAATTTTTGCTTTATTAACTGGACTTACTGACTGCAAAAACTATCAAAATTAGTTTGTTTGCCAGAACGACTGTTTTAAGGCTTAAGTTCATTTTGCCAAATCAGAAATTAAAGATCCCAAGATATTGTAGGCCGGAATACTCTAATTGTGTCTGACTGACAGAACAACGGAGTCGTAAATGAAAATCTTGACGACNCAGTGCTTGTGTAGATAATCTGGGATATATGTTTCGAAAATATGAATTCTCCAATATTTAACACCATCATTAATTTTAAGGATGGATCGTTAAATAGTTAACAAATTCTTCATTTTCTTTAACAGATAAGTGTTCTGACTGTGACACAAAAAAAAGGATTATCAAGTTTTCGCCAATGGTATGAGGTTTCAGTTTTTTTGGTATCAATTCAGATGTCAGACAAGGAAATTTCAATTATTCCGCTGAGCTCACAAAAGTATCACAAACAAAATTTGACTCGATCTAAAATAAATAGTAAAAACTAAATGATACTTGTTTTGTTTTTTTCAGATGCATAAAATAATCCACAGATTTTTTTGGAATAGTCCGGATGCTTAGAAGTAAAATGTCTATTTAGTTTGCTAGGAACCATATATTCAAATTTGTATTTGGCTGGGGCACACTAGAAATTGTCTTGTGGCACGGAACTATAAGTGTGCATTCACACCGTTTGACAATCTCTGACATGACTTTGGGCTTATGTATTTGACCTTTTCCTATATTCCATCCCACGCAGCCTTTATGGAAATGACAGTTGGCCGGGTAAACTGGCGTTGTGGAGAGGTATTCAACTTTACTCCTTTTGGGATAATTTTTAAAATTGTCATCTTTTACATATAAATAGCATACAACAATAGGAGGTGACCTACATCGAACATTTCGCTTGGTGTTAACCGGTCTCCTACATGTCAGTGAGGTCGGGCAGCCAACTTACTAAACACTTCATANAATTGACTTGGGCATTAAAATGGCCATGAACAGGCAAATCCACACTTTCTCGAACTCCATTTATTAAATATTCTGTGGACGCGTCCATGGGAATGACTTTTTCAGACTGGGAAAAACCAACCATCATTACACCACTAGACAATAATTTTTTATATATAAATTGTCATCTTTTACATATAAATAGCATACAATAATAGGAGGTGACCTACATCGAACATTTCGCTTGGTGTTAACCGGTCTCCTACATGTCAGTGAGGTCGGGCAGCCAACTTACTAAACACTTCATAGAGTATACAGTTTGACTCCGGTTTGGGGTATCCACATCTAGTAGCGCCCCAAAGGTGAGGATCCCCGAAAACCGAGGATAGAATAACGTCACCCACGTGATTTTAAGTTATCTGTAATATATTTCCTCTATTTACTTCCAACGATAGTTTACAAAATATTTTTCCAAGTGATTCACCCAAATAAATCACTTGTTTAGATTCAAACTTACTAGTGAATTTTTCATACATCGAGAAGATTTGTATTTTCGATAATGGTTTCACCCTATCTCCCAGGTCAACAACAGTATAGAAGTGTGATTGTCTTACAAAGATCATGAATACGAGCTGTCCGTTTAAAACAACACGGATTCATCACAGTTAAATGTCATATCCGAATTGGTAACAAAATAACGTGAAGAGTTTTATTCGCCGCCGATAGTCTTGAATGATAAATCATGCTTCCAGACCATCAAGTTAGCTACCACGTGCATAAATCATGAATTATTCCCTTACTTTCAAAAAAGCCTCATAAACATGAGTATCTGATTTTTGTTAAATGATTCTTTTGTGGTTTGAAACNATGGTTTGGTGAAGAGTGATTCTTTACGGGATTTCATTTTGATATAAATATTAGCAATGACGCCAGTAAGTATTATAAATAGTACCAATGACAACACTAGTCCGACAACTCCACACGTGATTCTAGTTATTTGATGTTTCGTCAGTTTTTTTACGGATTTGCTTTCAGACGATAATAGTTCTTCAAAACTTAATATATCTAAAATTCAGTCGAGTTTACTAACCATCTGTAAAATTGGTTTTTTTGCCTTTAATTTTAGTAGATGATTGTGTTTCAAAGCATCCTTCATCTAAAATTCAGTTGGATTTATTTACCATCTCCAATAAATTCAAAAATCAAATCATCACGGAAAAATTGTAATTTTAGTGATGAAATTTCGATAGACACATTTTTATAACTCTGTGAGATGAATCCACATTGACAATATCCTCCCATTTTAATTTGTTTAAATCGCTTTTTAAGTGAAACACATTTGATTCTTCTGTACCTTTTATAACTCTGTGAGATGAATCCACATAGACAATATCCTCCCATTTTAATTTGTTTAAATCGCTTTTTAAGTGAAACACATTTGATTCTTCTGTACCCAACACAAACAGAAAATTTATGAATATGATATTTATTCTCAGATTGTTTAAACGCCGTAATAGTTATAGTAGTATGTTTACTAGTCAATATGTATCTATAGTCATGATAATAATTTGTTATCCTATTATATGCATAATCACTGAAATGCTCATCTGTTATCTAAGAATCAATGCTCACGTGTACAATTTTGTTATTGTCAATATATGATATTTTGATATTTCCACTTATTACTCCTCCGATTCTCTTTTTGTTAAATAAAAACCAAATCGCCGTATTTGGGTCGTTATTTGGGTTACAGTCATTAGCTAAATAAATTTTAATAAAAACCTTTTCCAGTAAAATAGTACAAACTATCATTATCGTGATATTGCAACTTGTTTGAATAAATTGTGACAGATAAATTATTCGAAAAACTAATATGAGTATAACCACATCGATAATAATCTCCATATCTAGTTTTAGGAATCTCTGTGATATTTGTATAACGTTTACCACCTTAGTATAACAAAAATCGTACCATAATCAATTTCTGTTATAAAGTCAATAGTATAAAACTCACTGTAAAATTTTGGAATAAGTGTAAATTTTATATCAGATAGAAAAAAACTATACGTTCCATAAGTTTTCCAGTCATCTATTAGTAGATCGTGATTTAACCTCAATAACTGATGTTCCTAAAGTTAACGAAATATATACTATAGAAGGTTTCTTATAAATTACATATGAATTAATTAACAAATATCTCTGACCGCATTTTATTTTGACGATTTTGCTTAACAGAATAAATATGATAAAATTAATAGTTCTGTTCATGTAATCTCAAATTTATTAGGTCAAATTTTATTTTATTTAAATTTTCAACATAATTTTTTTAATTAATTATTATTTAATATCTATAATAATTAAATTAAATTTCAAAGATTACTGCTAAACCAAAAAAAACTAAACTAAATGATCCCGACGAATTGGATAAAAGCTCTCATCTTTGCTTGATGTTGATCTCTTGAGACTACACAAGTTCGTTGCGGGCGAGCACTTTCTTTTTGGCATTGGTATCTATTTTTGTTTTTTTTCGATTAGTTTCTCCATGGACGTCGGTGATTTAATGTTTTACCATGTATATCATCTCTAGGTTAGTTTTAAGGCTATTTTCTGGGTTGCGGAAATTTTCTGGATGTTCGTATAAGAAGCCTGTGGTTCCCATGAAGTATACGCATATGAAATTCATTGTTCGATGTACTGTCTAAATTTGAATAACATGGTGCGAGCTGGTAGCAAGAGCATAATTCCACAAGAAGAAATAATAACCAAAAGTCGTGGAAATCGACGAGTCTAAATTCTTCCACCGCAAAAACCATCGCGGTCAATGGCTGGAAGGTATTGGGTCCTTCGAAGAATCAAGCGCGGAACAGAGCGCTGTTTTCTAGCAGAGGTTCAAGATAAGTTTATTTAAAAATATTGAACATTGTAGATCGACGGAAACCATGAAAAATGTGATTACAAGACACATACTTGGAGTGACGAGGATTATAACCATGGATGGCTGGCATATCAGTCAAAAAAATAAAGGTCACTCAGATACAACATTACCATTTTGTCTTTTATTCCGTTCACATTCAGTTGTATAACGGAGATCCGGTACTTTGACTTGACTAGGTTGCGAATCCGGGAAGCTAAGCCAGACCAGTATTCCGTGAAGCTGTAGCCATCCGGGAATCCGGGAAGCTGTAGCCAGACCACATGTAAGAGAGCTAATGGCTCTTTTTGGATATGTTTTAGGATCATTATGAGCGCCTCCAGAATTGTTGTATCCATTGAGCCACATGACGCCACGCCAAAATTAACTTTTTTATATAACGATTTTTTATTTTTTTATAACTCGAATTTCAGCATCAATATTTTTCAAATTTTCTAGTATATTATATTTCATAAGATGCAGAAAAACTGTTTCACAAAAATATGTTGTTGAAAATTTAAAATAATTGTCAGTGCTTGTGTAGATAATCTGGGATAT
>RDEW01000044.1:261660-276023 GCA_011109175.1 Dicyema japonicum | reverse complement strand
CCGGGGTGCAATTTGAGTTGATTTTAAAGCAGTAAGTGACATTTTATGTTCATTTAGAAACAGTCTAACTTTCTTTTTGATATTCGTTGCGAGAGAAGTGGATGCTTCCGTTGGTCTTCTGATCCCAAGAGTGAGTGACGGGAAAAGGAAAAGTTTGACCCACTCCGAAGAAACGTCGTCAGGCTTCAAAACATCCTTGATGGTGGAGATCAGAGCCTCGGCAACGGCAGTTCTCGCACCTTTGGGAATCTTCACCGGAATGGGCACGTCCGAGCGCGTTCGAGAGATCAGTTTCAGAGCTACATCAGGATCTGCTACGAGAGTAGGGTCAAATGGTTCAGTGCAAGCAGTACCAGATGAAAGGCATGGTTGGCAGTTCCATTTTGTCATATTGATAAGAGCCTTCTTGGACAATCGTACGCAAGACCTGTGATACCATCTTGAACAGGCTGCAGAAGCGATCATCCTTTTTCTCATATTAGTTACGTTGCACTTTTCACATGGATAGGTGTTTTCCTTCCTTTTTTCATTAGTCTTCATTTTTGTGTCTGTATTTTTCGTAACAACCACGTCGACAACAAAAAATATGATTTATTTTATTTAAATTCTCAACATAATTTTTTTTATTTAATTATTATTTAATGTCTATAATAATAGATATTTTATAACGATTTATTATTAAATATCTTTTATTATACTAAAAAATTGTCAGCAATAATTTGTGCGATTTTTGAAACCTCGAATAAGATTTTCGATTGTTCCGTCAACCTTCCACATTTTTCCTTTTAACCATAGGGGAATTGGTATACGCGGACTTATCCCGTAAGCAAGCTTTAGAGCAAAATTTCGCGTTTTTTTTTAAATTTCTTGAAAATAGAGTCTCTCGTTTTCTAATCGTACCATCTTTTTTAACCGTATAACATTGCAGGAAGTATTGCAGAGTTGAAGACATGTACAAACGTTTTCGAATGGAGCTTTAATTTTCAAACGCAGTAAAGAGAGTTCGTAGCTTTTTTTTCTTTCTTATTTTAGCATGTTCCATAAAATTACTTCTCTCGTCAATTAGGAGGCTAAGGTATATCATAGTCTTCTTCCGAGGTTTGTCTTGTAACAAGCTCTTTAGGTTAGCCATCCTCCTGCTTCCAATTATCAATTCAAAGTTTTAAAAAATTAACAATTCCCCCTCTATCCGAGAACAAACCTTGTATAAAAAATAAAGTTCCTTTTCAACACCACATTTCGCAAGACAAATAAGAAAACCAAAATGCCACACACTGTCTAAAACATTAAATATATCAAGGCAGACTGCGGTCAAACATCCTTTATTTTCCAAAGCCTTCACAATGGACGCGTTATCACTGTACAAAAATCTCCACAAGACCGATTTTTTCGAAAACCCCACAGATGCTTTTTTAGCATATCTTGACATTCAATTGACATTAAAAATGCCTTCTTTACGATCTATATTTTCAAAAAGTCTTTTGATACAATTCTTTCCATAATTTTTGAGATCGTTAGTATAAGGCTTATGGGCTTATAACTGGTTGTTAAATACTCAGGATTCCCAGATTTACGTATCATCCTGACTTACGTCAATTTCCAATGTGAAGGTATATGACCCAACCTGATACTCCACCTATAGAGACATCACAGATATTCATAGAGTACCTTGGGTGCTTCCTTGAATAAACGAATAGCGATCTTGTACTTTCCACTAGCATTATCTTTAGTGCATTTTACCACATCATCAACTTCTCCAGAATTTATAGGGCTGTGACGTAGAGGTAAAGAACTATTTACTTTTCCAGCTTTTTTTTAGAGAACTGATGGCCAAACGAGACAGTCGCTCATCAGGGTTAACCTGTTGTAATTTCGAGAGTTCATCCCTTAACAGGTTAGGAATTTTTTTCTAAAGATACAGGAGACACATCATGATATTGCAACAGTGGAATTTCTTTTCTGGATATACGTCCGGTTACTTTATTATAGACTTTCCAAAAGTTTGGGTTTTTTTCTATATAATTCGCTGCACTGAGCTATCCAAAAATTATTCATAACTTTTTCTAGTCGGCGCATTTTTTGCGTGATCATCATAATTTCTAGCTCCGTGAGCCTACGGTCATGCGGATCAAAACATCGATGTAGTTTGTTTTTTAAGCATTGTGTTCTTTTCAAAAGGACTATAACATTTTTTGGTGTCAATGGAGAATTCTTTTTAACCAAATAGACTTTATTCGCTTATCTTTCGAGGTTTTCTTGCACTCCAAACAGTCCTGGATTTCTTTGTCTGTCTCTCATTGTTTTGTCTATCCGGTTTATTCAAGGTTGGTAATGTCCGACTGATTAGTAGAAACAAACGTTTTCATCACAACAAAATTTAATAACGTTAACCTTACGTTTAATAAAAAAATGCAACATAATGAACAAAATGAAATGGATGAACCAGTGCACGGTCTGTTCGCGTGGCTTCAACAAGTACTGTGACAGAATGACAAAACGTGCCCTGGCTGTATTTTCCGACAGGCATTGTCACTCAAGCCTCTTTCCGGATAATACGACATACTCGACTCTACGCTACCCTTCTGAACATGTTCCACTGGATCATCAGGGAATACTTAAAATGATCTCAAACTTGAAGACTCCTGATCAGGATCCCCAAAGCTGCCCGTATATCTATATCGGAATGCCTATGTGAGTGTATTGGAGGGGCAGTCTCTTCAGACGACTCTTAGGATTGGGTACGATTATTTTTCTTCGCTCCATTCACACTATGCATACCCCATAAGAGAGGGAAAAGAAGAGAAATCATTAAAGTCATTAGTAAAGGAGAATGTCCACACATTCTTCTAGAGGAACCTATTGACAGACTCCGAAAAACTCATCTTCAAATGCCAAAACCAAGAGTAACCAACATCCACTATTTCGCACACTTAGAGATTAAGAGGTGCGATCCTTAAAAAAAGCTTTCGGAAGGTGGGATCTATTCTGCTGTGAGGATCCTGCAGATCCGTATAATTGAGCCGTCTGAATAGTCATTCGCAGCACTTGTTGCGCATACGATAAGTCCCTACAGACACCACCGGGTTCCCCATTGCCCAGGACAATTACCTAATCTATTTGTTTCAGAAAAAGACGTAAAAGATGGGATTCTCCTGTTTGTCTTGAACAGCAATGGAGAACTGGTTTATTTCTCATAACAAGGGGTCTTGTTGGTCTTCACCAAGCAAATGAATAGGATGCAATCACGACACAGAAACAATTCGACACGTAATGTTCTCCGCCAAGTTAATCTCATTCGACAAGAGGGGAGGATACGCCCTATCGCTGTTCGCTTGGTTATTCGTCGGTTGGCCTCAAAGCTTGTATGCTGAGCAATCCTGCCTATGCTGATAACAAAGATAACCAACCTAAATAGGGATCGGCACACCCGGGGGTTGTGAAGTGGCAGTTCATGCTATTCGAACGAAAAAATGAGACATTCAGCTCATAATCGTTAAAATTGACATTAAAACTGCCTTAACTCGATACGACATGACACAATTCTTGAGGATTGCTTCACATTCTACCCATCAGTGTAGAGTTTTGTTCATAGATCTTTGTAATAATTTTAATTTAATATCTTACGGAAAACCTTNATTCTTGAGGATTGCTTCACATTCTACCCATCAGTGTAGAGTTTTGTTCATAGATCTTTGTAATAATTTTAATTTAATATCTTACGGAAAACCTTACAGTCTGGTACAAAGCCAATACTCCATTCCATCGTCCTCTGGAGTCTAACAAGGAGAGCCACTAGGTCCTGTCTATTTCAGCCTGGTAATTGCCAATATCACAAGATATTGTTCCACTCCTCTAAGAGTATGGTATCTGGATGATTTCACTATGGGCGGCCATCCAAAGGATGTACTGGATTGTTTTGAAAAGTCTGATAGTTCAAATGGAATGTCTGTGCCTAACTCTACACACCTCGATGTGTGAAATTACCAATTTTAGATTTCCGCATCCTGAATGGGACTCGATTCTTGCGAAGTTCAGAGAGATCATTCCGAAAGCCACAGAAACCAAAGCAGAATCATGTTCACTGGAGGGGTTTCCACAACTGCATGTAATGGACGTCTTACCCTTTATGCTGATTCCGGATGGACTCTGTTTCTGTAGAAGTGGAAACTGGATACACTTAATTAGTTGTTTACTTTAACTTCTTTCTCGGTGTATCCGGGGTTAATAATAAATAAATAAGAATCATGTTCAAGATAATCCAGAAATTTTTAATTTAGAAGAATTGGAAGTTGTAGAAATCTCCACACTTATAGAAAAAGGTTATTTATTGTTATTTATTAGTAAAAATTATGAGCTCCAGTTTAACTTGAAGAAGGTAAAATTGCAGTCTTAGTATTATAAAAAAATGAATAGGAAGATGAGAGTGGTTATTTCACGACAACAAATCATCGAAAATAATAGTTAGTTAGCACTTTTGTAATATTGTTAAATTTGATGTAATAGATTATTTTTATTTTTGACATTGATGCATCACTCTCAACGCTTGCGAGATAATAACACAAATATGCAAACAGAATTAGTTTTCTATTTGGGCATTGGCCGTTTGTATCACACTCACTGTTCCCCTCATATACAATTTGAGAAAGAGAATCACATACAATACATCTGTCACTCCTGGTTCCTCTTCAACGTCACCTCCGAGTTGAGATAAGATGATTAGTCACATTTGTAACCTTATCATCATAGTTATCAACTTTCAACCCATGTCTATGCTCAATTATCAATCTCTCTAAAGTGATTTTTATCGTCATTGATTGGATGTACGCCCTTATAGAGACATTCAAGTTGTGTCTTTCCATGTTGGAATTGTAGAACTTTGTTACTACTTCACCCCATTCAAAACGAACGGAATTATTGTCATTATTATTGTGAATTTGTACTAGATCTCCTGCCAGAAGGTCGTATTTGTGGTGTTTTCTACTTCAACACGATTTAGCAAATCTTGGTATGTGATCCCTACTTCTTTTAGTATTATTTCGTTCTTGGATTTTTCGTGTACGATAAAATATCAGAGTTGTTATTTTTAACTTGTATATCCATTTGTAGTCTGGTATCGACTTGTATTTTAACTTTAATGTTGCCACAATCGATTGGACTAAATGCGTCTTTATCTTCTTGGTTAATTTATTCCAAATTGACGACATAGTTGTTGGTATATACATCTTACAACTTCGTTATGTCGCCGCATAAAAGCACCGCTAAGCCTCCTGATACATCGTATAGCCAGGTGATCTCTCCAAAAAATTCTTCTTTTGATATTCCTATTATAATGTCAGTATTCAATTTAGATGGATCATCCACATTGTATTTGAGTGAAATTAATCTTGCGATAGTGGCCATATGTGTTTTCCTTTGTTATTGGACTCGCAAGATTCCTGCCTTTCAAAGACACATGGAAAATTTCCACTCATGGTCAGTCAAAAATTGAAATAACATGAATTCATTCTTCTCAGATATTGTGGTCAATCCTTTTCCTTCATATTTGGCAATCATTTTCAGGTCGTCGGATCACTCTGATCAATACATATCTTTGGGACTTCTCTAATTAATATTCTGCTTAGTCTGTCCATTACCAGAGTAAACAGCTTGGGAAAGAGTGATTCTCCTTGCAAGATTCCTCTTCCGAGATTGATCTTTCTAAGGTTCAAAATAACATTCCATTTGCTCATTAGTTTTTTGATAAACTTCACATTCCATTCCGGAACTCCAGAGCTACAAGAACCCGACGCAAAAATTCATGATTGACAAAATCGAAGACCTTCTTCACATCAATCAATGTTGTGAATATTCTATTTCCATGATCAACATTAACATATTGATTTATTAAAGCCTGCTCATTTGTATCTTGGCACTGATATCTTGCTCCCTGCTAATTATCTGAGATGAGCTTGAACCCTTCAATATAATCCGTAAATTTTGTTTTAGACATGTTGTGACAATTTGTACTCCATTACTCCTGTTATCCACCTCCCAACAATATTATGTGAAAATAATTCTGATCTTTTTCCCATACATCTTTCCAAAATAACGCGCACTCATCTCCTGTAACTTTACAATCACCAATATCGACGTCATCGTTAAGCGTCCGAAATATTCTACTCTTGTTCAACTCAAAACAAAAATTATATCGTCTAAATGATTTTCTTGATTCATGAATTGCAATTTTTTTCCATGATCTTGATTTTGTCTTCAAATATGGTAGAGATACTTTTCAGTTTCTCCGTCGTGATTTCATGTATCGAAACGAGCATAAAAATCAAAAGTTTTCTCTTTTACTGCTTCTCATTCAACTCATAAAGCCACAATTTTCTTTGAATTTGGCAATTCTCTTCTCCACGTTTTTCTTCCAAATTACTTTTTGGTTGCTTCTTTGTCAAATTCTCAAATGCGAATTGTGTTGCATAAATAATGTCAGTATTCTCATTCAAGTACGTTGGCGGAGATGATACACGTATTTTGATATAACTGCATTAAATATATTAAGCGCAGGTTTCTGTGTAGGTTTCCTTCCATCTCGAGAAATGATTTAACTCTCTCAATTTGAACATAAAATGTCCT
This sequence comes from Dicyema japonicum, assembly GCA_011109175.1. Lineage (NCBI taxonomy): Eukaryota > Metazoa > Dicyemida > Rhombozoa > Dicyemidae > Dicyema > Dicyema japonicum. The sequence goes on along the minus strand of RDEW01000044.1, from coordinate 269,405 downwards.
AACGTTTAGCCATTTTAGTTTTCAATACAATATATTTCATAATTTAATTTTCACCAAAGTTGTTAATGTTACGTTATTTATAAAATAATTTGTTGATGATTTTTCATTGTATTCTCAGATTAAATGTCGTTTTCGAAAATTTGTCGGGAATCTGAGAAAAATAATGAATATTTTGTAAATCGAATAATAAAAAATTAGGTATGAGTTGAAATGTTAGGCTGCCAGAAGATGTCGAGAGAATAAGAGATATTTTGAAATGATGTTAGAAAACCAATTGAATGTGATGCAGTACAAATGGATGCTCTGTCATAATATTTTTCATTTTTACACCAAACTGTTCACAATAACTGGATATTTTTGGGGAGGAAATGTTGGCTAACTTTAGTCATCCGACAATGGTTGACCTACTCTCGGGAGTTTGTCAACCCCCGAATATGTTTAAGGAATCAATGGGTTTCACAGTCTGTTAGCCAGAAGTCTTAGTTTTTCGAAAAATGACGGTTATTCCTACTTATTCATTCATTTGCTAGCAACAATAGCACAGAATTTGAACCGTTCAAAAACCTTATGTGCTTGATCCATTTGCCGTTTCTGAGGCGCATAATGAAACGAGATTTGTAAGGAAAAAAATCGCTGCTTTGTGACCTGCCATACCATTGGACCTAACAGAGTTATCATTTATTTTTTTATTAACCCAAGATCACGCTAAAACCAAACTAATTATCACGTGATCCCGATGCATTCTAACAGACATTTCAAAAAATAGAACTAAAGCTTATAAAAGTATACTTCATTGCAACACTTTGTAAAATGTATTTTTTTATGCTGCCATACACGCAACGTTACGTGATTATTCAAATGGGTTAGACGTAGTTGTATTCTTTGAGTAGTTATTCAAATTAATTCTATGAGATGCTTCTGTCAAAGTTCAGTCAGGTGGATTTCTAGTGGTAATCAGCTGAAGCAGTGGGATTGGTTTAAAAAATAAACAATAAAAAAGCGACTGACAGTAATTACGATATAAATGATTAAATTAATCTTCTTATATATGATTATAAAGGTCATTGCCCCATTTAACAAACCTTTAAAAAATATTGAAAACCTATATTATCACGAGTTGGAATTATTAATGTGAACAATGATGTTTCAAAAAGTTGAACACAAGTTTCTCAATATTTGGGTTCATGTTTGTGTGCCTAATTCGTAGATCTCCTGTTTTAACAACGTCCGAACGGTTTCTATTTTTGGTAATTAGCTGTGATACAATACTGAAACCTCTCTCAATAAATTAAGAAGTGGGGATAGCAATAAAAAACAATTTTGAATTTTATCCATAAAATAGGATATTTTTTAGGAATATTTTTTTAACCAAAAATCTTGATACAACAAGTGTTTAAAAGTGGGTTTAATTTTAAAATCGTTTTTTAACATAATTAGTTCCTTTTGACAACTAGATTCAACGTCATCTACATTCTGAAGGTCTATCACCAAATCTGGAATATTGAGTTCACATATATCTTTTAAACGTTTCTTAATATCTTGTTCAAAAGCGATCAAACGTTCAATATAAAATTCGAATTCATCTGCAGAATGGAAGTTTTTAATACCGTTGAAACGTGAAACTTGGACTAATTCTTTCCTACCAATATTTTTACAAAATAAAGGTAGTTTCGAAATGAAAGCAAAAATAAGTGACATGCAAAAACAGAATTATGTTTTTATCTTAATCAAACAACGAGTCACAGGTAATTAATTAATTAGCTAATCTCCCCTTCTTGGGGCCAACGCAATTGTCAGTATAGGTGTGTTTTCGTNATAAATTCTCAATTTCTTCTCACTTATCTTGATTTGATCACGGACATAGGAAGCAATTCTCTCAAATTCTCCCCTCTTCGATTTCTTAAATCCATATGAACATAGAGTATTGCGCACTTCTTCATCAAATTGCTTCTTCCCGTTCATTCCACTAGCCATTTGATTAATATTAGAAAATTGTAATTTAACATTAAGTTCATTAAATTTATCAAAAATATCCTAAGTAAGCCACATCATGTTTAACGGATTCTAGTTCCGGGCCATTTTTTAAAGATTTGAGAAATTCTACAACAGTGCTGAAAAAAGGGAAAATCCGACAAAGACGTGAATTTAAACAGTTAGATTTAATTTTGTTAATAACAGAAATAACTGTATTGAGATAGTCATGTAGACGACCAAATATGCCATAAAACCGCGATAGTGACCAATTATTCAAGGTGCCCCATCAGTTGCACATCAACTATATTTGTTAATGGCACATCTGTAAGACAGAGAATTTCATGAACTTTAGCGAACATTGATTTCCCCTATCTATAGTTTCACGCTTTAGCGCAAAAAATAATGGTTGAATTATACAAAAACACCGCAAGTACGCTAGTACCAATTTTTTATTACAGGTTCACCATACTGAAATTCTATTATATTATTTTTGCGCGAACTGGGAGAAATGTTTACCAGAAAAAAAAGATTTACTAGAAGCGTTATTGCTAAGACAAAACCAAAAAGTGTTTTAAAAAAATTGGTTTCGTTGTGTCAAAAAAAATTATATTAATAAAATGTATAATGTAAATTTTACGAATAATTTATTATTATTCTCTTGAAATTAAAAACACCCCTAATGTATGCTTTACTAATAAACGCCATCTTTGATATCACCAACTTTAAGTAACCCTGATTTAGACCCTCAACAGCCTCTCGAAATATTTTCACGTGATTTCATAAAAGTCTTTCTGCTCCAACGACTTAACTGCCCGATACTCTGGATCGATGGTCAATGATGATTCTGTATTTGAGAATCATCTTGACCAGTCCTCGAATGGAGTTCAAGGAAGAATGGTATACAGGGTGGGCTAAATCCGTTAAGGAGAATGTATTCAGAGACCACCGAAACGCTTGGGCAAAGTTACTTAGTCTCATCCGTGATCAGCATTATTTACATTTTGAGACGTTCAGCAGTTGAATAGTCAATTATTTAAAGTTGTTATACTTTCAAAAAACAAGATGCTCAACGGAAAACGTAGTGAATCTTTGCAAATTGTCAATTTTTTGGTCATTAGAATTTCGTGCCAATTTTAAAAAATAAAACAATAATTATTAACAAAAAATTTTCAGAAAAATGTTTAAATGAACAAAAAAACATATTTAAATAAAATCTTATATAGCTGTCTTTGCTAAGATAACATTTTCTTTGTACTTTCTTACTGAAGATATAAGCAATACTATGCTCAATCTCAACACTAAATAAGAATCCCTTATCTATTGCAGTTAACCTGACTGTAACATCTTTTCATCTACAGCTCTAATGTTTTCTGATTATAGTTCACTCGCAGTTGACCGCGGAAACAATTACTCCGTGATGTCAGCAGCCGCTTTCTTCCATAGTTAATAAATAATATTTTGTAGTTAATAAATTTTTCACTTTAAAAAAAGTCTGTCAAATAAAGTAGCTTGCAATGGTAAAATGAGTCATATTTAATAATGCCAATATCCATGTGTTAAACTAATTTAATAATTTTTAGGAAGAAATATTTATTTTATACACTCCAAGTTTGCCGGAAAACAATGAACCTGGCAGTGATCAATAACAGTAAAATTTGTTTTCGCAATCATCACCGGTCTAAACTCATGTGCTCCGGTCATATTTAAGCGAAGATACTTATGAGACGATTTTTAAAATTTTTATAATTTTGGAATCGGTTTCTGCAGAAGTTTTTAATAGAATGAATTTATATAATAATCCAGTTTCATTAGATTATAGATTTTGTCGGAAAATTAAAAATACTTAGTTTTGAAAATTGTTTCTTCCCGATCTGCTATGAACCCTTGCAGTGGTTTGGTCGACAGGTAACTACTTTTGAGAGATCAGAAAAACCAACGTATCACGGCTAAAAGACCTCAGTTAGTCTTTGAGAATGTTAATTTTTTTTTGGCAGGCAAACCATTATCCTCATAAACAACCAGTGTAGTGGTTAATGCTATCGTTCGTGTCAAGATTTTCTGTGAATTTGAATTCCAAACCGTCACTTATCATGTCGAAGTTTTTTGCTCGGTTATGATACCCCCAATTCCTAATCGTCATTTAAAGTGTATCCCTACTCATGTGTAAAGTTCCCAGGATAGTGGATTCTTGAAAAAGACGTGATTCATTAAAGGGATGCAAGCGGACGTATCAAATACCTGTCCCATTCATAGATTGGTCATTCTTGACATTTTAGACGAACATTGTAGCAATTCAAGACATTCAAAAAGTTGGGTTGGTGTCAACGCTTTTAGGTATTTGAGTTATTAAAATAATTAGAAATCTAAAAAATTAGCTACCACAATCATATTAATTTTCGATTTGTAGAAGATTGATAAAAACCAATATTTTCTAATTTCATATAGAAATTTTCCGAAATGTTGATTTTTATGTTTTTTATAATAATTCATTTAGTATTTCTATTAAGTGAAAAATAGAAAAAAATTAGTATCTATGAATAAGTCATCCTAAGTATGAATTTACTTATTCGTTGATTAGGAGATAACTTTACAAATTCTTATGGCAAACTAGCTTGAATCCCATATGGCTGAAATTTTAAAAATAACGAATGAGCACATTTTGAGGCGTATATCGGGATTTTGTGAAGTAAAAGTCCTCATAATTAATTGGTATACAAAGTGACTACGTAAACAAGTATATAGATAATATTGTGGGAATAAACTTTTTATATATTAAATTCCATTTAAAAACAATGATCAGTCGTTTGAGGTCTACGATGAATTTTATCTTCAATGAAATTTTAACCTCATCAGAGGATTCAGTAGTTGCGAACATTATCCTTTTACACACAGTCTTAGGAGACCTATTAAACCAGCAACTAAATTGTATATGGCAGCCAGTCTCAACTTGCCAATTAACTATTTATTAATAATTAAAACTCACTATCAGCAACAGGACAAAAAAAGTGGCTATGACTCCACATAAATTCTACCAATGAAATACTTGCACCTACATTCTTGAAAAAGCAATGAAAAAAAGAGGTTATCTTTTACCTGAAATGCTCCAGTCAGGCGAATAGAGCTACATATTCCCATACTTACTCCATTTGAAACATTCGAATTTAATGCACAGCGGCATAGTATCCAAGGCTACTCCGAATCCACTTGAGGGAGCCTTTTTAGGCGCATCTTTGTCATAATTATGAAAACATCTGGGATTTTTGGTATACTTTCGTTAAAATTGACAAAATTAAATTTTTGTTTAATTTAAGAAAATAGACTGTAATTCAAATAATCAATAAATATATAAATTCCAATAACTTGAAACAAATTGACAAATAATTATTAGTTATTTACAAAGCTTAATGGAATGCTTTCCTGTATTTCAACATTTGATTTTGGTTTGATAAAAATAGGGAGAATAACACACGTGAATATTATTGCAACAACTCCAAACAAGATTCCAATTATTCGATGTTACGTATATTTTTTACGGCTTTACTTTCAGACAAAATTAGTTCTTTAAAGCATCCTTAATCTAAATTTCAACCGGATTTATTTAGCATCTCCAATAAATTCAAAACTCAGATCATTGCGGAAAAATTTTAATTTAAGAGATGAAATTTCGATAGTCACATTTTTATACTTTTTTGAAATGAATCCAGATTGATAATATCCTCTCATTTTAATTTTATTTAAATTGCTTTTCAAGTAAAACGCATTTAACTTTTTTATGCTCAACACCATCATCTAGTTTATCTTCCGTAATAAACAATTTAGATTTTACAACATCCAATATATATATGTGGTTTCCATAAACACTTGTTAAAATATTATTGTGATGATCATTTAATTGCTCAAACGTTATCTAGGAATCAATGCTCATGTGTACAATTTTGTTATTGTCAATATATGATATTTTGATATTTCCACTTATTACTCCTCTGATTCTCTTTTTGTTAAATAAAAACCAAATCGCCGTATTTGGGTCGTTATTTGGGTTACAGTCATTAGCTAAATAAATTTTAATTAAAACCTTTTCCAGTAAAGCAATACAAAATGCCATCATCGTGATATTGCAACTTGTTTGAATAAATTATGATAAATAATTGATTCGAAAAAATAATATGAGTATAACTACTAGGTAGTAATCCCCAAATTTGGTTTTAGGAATCGTTGTGACATTAACATAACGCTTACCATCTTAAGAACAACGAAAAACATACCATATACAATTTCTGTTATTAAGTCAATGTTATAAAAGTCATTGTAAAAGTCTGGAATGAGTTCAAAATCTATATTTTTATCAGATAAAATGTACTCACCAGTAGTGCCATCGATATTTAGATCCTTACTTAACTGCAATAAATGATATTCCAAAAGTTATCATAAAATATACTTTAGAAGGATTCTTATAAATTATATATGAATCAATTAAGATATATCTTCTACCGCAAGCTATTTTGACGATTTTGTTTAACAAAATAAAAATGATAAAATGAATAGTTCTTTTCATTTAATCTAAATTTTATTAGGTCAATTTTTTTATGTAAAATATTAATTTTTTTCATTTAATTATTATTAAATGTCGTATAGTATCACGTCCGGGCTGATTAGTCTTACTTTTCATTCTAACACAAATGTTAACCGGCTTCTTTTCGGAGGAATGTTCGACGTAGTGTGGGACAATGATGAGAGACCTTGACATCGGTCCCGATTGTTAAAAGAATAACTAACTTTTTAATTTTTTCCAAAAACGTTCGACATAGTATGGGACAAAAATGGGAGACCTTGACATCTGTCCCCGATTTTAAAGAAAAAACGAATTTATTTAATTTCGTCCAAAAACATGTTAAACGTAGTATGGGACCAAAATGGAGATTTTGGCATCGGTCCCCTATTTTTGGATTAATTAAGTTGAATTAGAGAATGGATTATGGAAATGAGAAGATGCGTTAGGGAAAATTAGAGAATTAATTATGTTGTATTAGAGATTGGACTAGACTAATTAGCAGTTAGTTTGAATTAGAAAATGTGTTAGGGTTAATTAAATAATGGTTTAGGGTGAAATAGAGCATCAGTTGTTTCTATACATTCATAAAGTTTATTTTATTCACAAAATACGAATTCGAACTCTAATTAGATTGACTTCTAATTTTTTTCTAAAATTCTCTTATTAATTTTTAATATTAATATATTAATTTAATCAAATAATAACGAATAAATTAACTAATTAATTAATTAAGCGTATTTTGATCCAGATTGTTGGTAATCCCTCTTCTTCTCTTAGAAGAAGAGTGTGCCATAACCTCCCTGTTACTCCGCATCTCCACATCAGATTCAGTCAAAATATCTCCGTTTGAGTCCAGTGGGCTGTCTTCACGACGAATAAATTAACTAATTAATTAATTAAGCGTATTTTGATCCAGATTGTTGGTAATCCCTCTTCTTCTCTTAGAAGAAGAGTGTGCCATAACCTCCCTGTTACTCCGCATCTCCACATCAGATTCAGTCAAAATATCTCCGTTTGAGTCCAGTGGGCTGTCTTCACGGCATGCTAGTTCCACAAGTTGGGAGGTAGCAGAGGCGTACTCTTCATCGTATACCTTCATCCCATGCTTATGTTCAATGAGCATACTTTCGAGGGTTCTCTTCAGTACAACCGATTGGATGTAAGTCCTCGTTGATTCTTCAATAGATAATTTATCCATATGATTCTTGAAGCATCTTGA
>RDEW01000044.1:232993-252204 GCA_011109175.1 Dicyema japonicum | reverse complement strand
AAAAAATAACTATTCATAATAGTACAAGCAATCTTGGTCAACTTCGCTCATTATTAATTTAATTTGAGCGAAGTGGACTGTATAGATGCCTATATTATAAATTGGAAAATTGTTGTCATGCTAGTATATCCGGAATATTGATATTAGAATAATTATGCTTCGGTACATTGTTCATTATTTATCAGATTTGACGAATTGATCGTCCCTTGTTAGACAAGGATCTTTTATGTCGAACAAGGGGGTTTCCGATGCCGAATTTAGTCATAAATCATCTAGTATACTTTTTTACAATTGTCAAATTTCAAAATTTTGTAAGTTTTTCGAATATCGACTGTTGTTCAAATAATTTAATAAATTCAAATAAAGTGAAGAGTGTTTACGAATTAAAATTAGTTAGTTACAAAGATTAATGGAATGCTTTCCTGTATTTCAGTATGTGATTTCAGTTTGATAAAAATAGCGACAGTGAGAGATATGAATAATAGTCCAACAACTCCACACACGATTCCAATTATTTGATTTTTCGTCAATTTTTTACGGCTTTAGTTTCAAACGAAATTAGTTTTTCAAAACTTATTTTATCTAAATTTCAGTCGAGTATACTAACCATCTGCAACATAATGATGTTTAATCTTGTTTTTTATTTGTTTAATTTCAGTAGATGATTGAGTTTCAAAGCATCCTTCATCTAAAATTTAGTCGGATTTATTTACCATCTCTAATAAAATAAAAAATCAAATCATCACGGAAAAATTGTAATTTTAAAGATAAAATTTTGATAGACACATTTGTATAGTTTTGTGAGATGGATCCACAGTGATTATATCTTCTTATATTAATTTGTTTAAATCGCTTTATTTGCGAAACACATTTATCTTTTTTATTACCAACACAAACAGAAAATCTATTAATACGATGTTCATTCTCATTTTGTTTATAAGCTGTAATAAATATTTTAGAATAAAAAATCCGTCATAGGAAGATTTTTATAGCTCTTCCTAAATGATAGGTTTTTGTGGTCCACTTTTGAAGATTCGTATCTTTATCTCTGGGCCAATACTATCTTCCATATTTTATTATTTTAATTAAATTTAATTTATGAAAGCCTTTCTATCAATCCCATAACAGTCTCAATTTGTTTCTTTTTATTTTTAAGTTCTATAAAATAATAAATGTTATTTTAAGTGGTAAAAAATAATTAATATTTTTTTAAATCAATAACAATTTATTTAAGAATAAAACCAAATAGTTAAAGGCTACTGGCTGCTCTCAGGATTGAGAGCGCATTTCCCCTTACGATCTGTAAGGAGATGCGCTCAATGAGCCAGCCCTTCTCTCTGACATCCCTCTTCCTTTTAGCGACTAACGATCCAATTTTGTTGAGCAGGGCTAACGACCTGCTTCCTATGACTCCCGAAGTTTCGACTGCGACTGGTTCAAATGTGTACTGCTCGCCGAGGCATGTGTACTTCTTTGCTTTAAGTATTTCTGCTTTCTCTGCAGCTGAGCCTGGATTTGTCGCACTCATTGTAATATTGGAAGGGGAGAAGCTATCTACGCAGGTGGCATCCCAAGCCAGGTACTTCCCAGCATCCCACGGGAACAGAGTCGCTCCATCCGGCCTTCTGTTTGCCGTGGCAAGTCCTAGGGGCTCCATCTGGACAGGGAATCCGGCAGCTTCTAGTCCCACGCAATAACCTTGTTGATTGAACTATGTCTCAGGCTCCTTCCAGCGCTCCTTCGGCAGGAAAGTGCGTGGAGTCCTTTATCGTCGACTATTCCTCCACATCTACAGCGATGAATTGCGCAAACATCGATTCCGAGGCGGACGCAAACCCCTATCCTCGTTGAGTCATCGTCCAGAAAAGTTCCGAGTGAAATGCACGGGAATGCTTTGAGCCATGCACCGCTAACGTTTGTTGATGCGGTAGCTAGACAATCCAGCTCATCGATGGTCCTCGAACATACAAGTTCGTTCCAGTCTCGTTATTTGTTGAAGTTCTTCGGGAGTTCCAAATTAAGTCCAATCCAAACATCGTGAGCCATGCATGCCAGCCATGCATTCACTGTCCGATCCGTTAATGTAGCGTAGGATCTGGTGAACTAGACCACGAGTAGCATATGTCGACGACAGAAAGGCTGGGAGGGCGAATTCAAGTGGCGAGCGTATCCCAATTCCTCCATAACGAAGTGGTAACTTGCATTGGGTCCACCCTGCTTTATCCAGAGAGATGTTAATTGTTTCTTCAACAGAGGTCCTCAGCTTCTCATCGATAACTCTCAAGAAATCCATGTCTGTAAAACATGGGGATGTCCGTAGAAAAAAAAGGAGTCGTGGTGTAAAATGAAAATTCTTGAGGATGAAGAGAGAAATGTGGGAGTCCAAAGCTTTTAGATTGTGCGTGAGCAGCTGTACGGATTCACTCTTCTCCTCCAAGATAGTTGACATGTCATACAGAGGAGATCCGAGGAAGATCGCCTTTTCTAGTCGGGTGACTTTGATGTCCTGGAGGCAAATAGAAATGGTCGTTATTGCGCGTTCAAAGGTGTCCTCTCCACAGGTCACGTTAATAACTTCGCACTTCGATGGATTCGGCTCCAGTCCGAGTGCCGCAAGGGCAGGGATGACGCGTTTAACCTCTTTCACAACAATTTCCCAACTCCCCCCAATGGTGCGTCATCAAGGTACCATAAGTTCAAGGGAGTTTTGATCGCAGATGATACACAGTCGATTCCCAAAGCAAAGAGTAGAGGGCCAAGTGGGTCTCCTTGTTGGACTCCAGTCTTGGACTTGAATTAATATTTTTTAACATATCTTTTTGAGGGACAACCAGAAATAATAATCGATTTTTTCTTTTCAACGATTTATTACTGAAAAGTGAGCAAATGGTCATAGAGCGACCGCCCCTGACTGAATGGCTACTCACTCTCATGATGGCGAACGATAATCGCTCAAAAACCCAGCAGCGCTCAGGGGGTCTCGTGACCGTGTAGCGCAGGCAAAAGAGAATCAGACGTCTCAACCGAGAGTGGAAAAAATAAAAAATTATTGGGTAGGCCAGCGTACTTTACTCGTTTCAACATCTTGGCCTCCTCAGCAGTAAAACATGCTCTAAAGGCACTATGTAGTAAATTGCAAAGGGACAATGTGTCAGTGTAGGTGACGTCCTAAGCACGAGGTATTTCGGCTTTAAAAGGGAAGATGGTTATCTCATCTGGTGGTTTCCCGATCTTTAAATTTTATATTTTTAAATGCTAGTTTTATCGTTAACTGCTATTTTTCTTATAAGTGCAAGATTATTAATTTTTAGCAGTAATAAAAACTTTTAAGTGCTAGAAATAACTTGCCCTAGTCATTCATGGCTCTTCTTTTTAATATTTCCTTTAAAAAATATCCTCCTTCCAACAATTATAAATAAGTTAGCTTGAAACCAGATATCTCTCTGCCGGTCATATCGACCGCCGTCCATTCGGTTTGTTTTATAGCATCCGTAGCTTACGTTCTTCGCGTTAGATCTCTCGCCAGGTCCGACATCGACCTCCTCTCAAAGAACTTAGCAATCTCCGTGGAAAAATTGCTTATTTTTTTTAAATTTAAATTCCTTATAGTATTTCAAAATCCACAACAGCGAACTTCAGTATATATGAACTCGCGATGATGTTGGGGTTACGTACATGTAAATCGTTGCCTTAGAAGACGGATGTTCCAGTACCAGCTACACATCATCCTCCCATAGTATATCCACAGAGTAATATCCTTTCATTTTTGTCTCATTAAACACTAGAACGTCGAAGTTCCAGTTAATCATGCCTTTTCCCTAGGGATTGGTAATTCAATAGCACTATCTTTAAACTTCTTTTTAGATGGTGTTTAGGCGCCCTGGGTTATCCATTTCCACGGCCAACATTTCATTTAAATTTACTTTTGCAAGCGATCACAGTTTTTTAATTTGTAGGATCAGATCCTCGACCTTACTGATGATACCTTCAGAGGTTGCATCCGGAATGTCTGCAATCGCTAGACTAAATTATCGTGAATGTCGTGGACAGTAGATTCTAGTTTATTTGGTTTTTCGTTCCGATTAACAAAATTTTAATGAATTTAATTTTATTGAACCAAAAATGGGGAACTCTTCTGGATGGTAGATTACAAATGGTTCTTTTTGGATAGACTTTTGGCTTGTATCTGACACCACCTGACAAGGCGAACCACATGACGCATGGTTACATGACTTAAGAATAGACTTACTTTAAATTTTAATAAACAAAATTTAGCTAAAATAACTTAATTTAAAAATAATTTAAATTTAAACTTTGTGTGACAAAGTTTCTTGTTTTATCCGTTATTTTTGAAGTTTTTAATGAAGAAATTTTTGGTTGAGCTGGTGACGTGACTCTATTGCACACATGTCTTTTTCGTGCTTTTCTTCGGGATCTTTTACTATTAGCTCGTTCAATGTAAGAGGATCAAAGTCGGATACTAAAAGAAGAAATTTATGCGTGGATCTTGGATCGTATAAGGTAACTGTGGCGTGCTTACAGGAAACGAAAGTAAAAGACGGACTAGATGAAATCAACAATGATTTCCACTTAATTCTGCACCTTTCGAATTACCCACACTATGGCATGGGATTTGCAGTTCAAAAAGAAGGGAAGCCATGGAAGGGGGATCAGGAACCATTTAGGAGAATCGCTAATCGAATTTTGCAATAGATTCAAACAATTTCTATGCAATACTGGTTTCAGGAACTCAGAAGACATAAGACGACATGGAGCTGCTACCAAAAGGACAAATCTGGGATTATCAAGCCTATATATAACCAAATAGATTACATTATCTGCATACAAGGCACTGCTAACAGATTCTCGAAGCTACAGTAGGACACTAGTAGACAGTGATCACAGATTGGTTGTGGCACGTTTCAAACGATATTTAGGGGTTTCCAAGCGGCTGGCATGAGGATATCTGAGAGGAGGTTCGCAGTAGAGCAACTCTGCATGGTGGGACCGACTCGGGATAGCTATCAAAATACATTGAGAGAAAAGATCAGACAGTGGAATAAAAAAAATGCCTTGGGAGCTGTGGCGAGACATCATCGATGCAATAAAGTGCACGACCCACTCAACAGTTGTAGTAAAATCGAAGCAATTCAACGGACACTATGACCACGAGCTTGAAGAACTATCCAAATTGCAAAAGGAACCTACGTTTACAGGTCGAAACCTGTCAGGAGCAGGCAAAGGAACACTCTCTAAGAGTCATGCGAAACCCTGTATAAAATAAAGAAAGAAACGAGGGAAATAAAGGAAAATAAACTTTTTGGAATGGGTAAAGAAGTAGAAAAACTCACAAACGGAGCGCAGATGTTCAAGGCTGTTCACCTATTACATGGAGACTCGCATTCATTAAAAATCACAAAACATTATCAGTTTGGAAAGTCTATGTTAAACAAAAAAGAAATTTTATCGGCCATTTCCAGTCATTATCAGCAGGCCTTTAATCAATCCACGGGGAAAACATCAAACAATTCGATGATTAAGCACGAGAACTACATATCCCGATAACTATTTTGGAAACAAAAAAAGCCCTGGACAAACTGAACAACAATAGAGCTGCTGGCCCTGACAACATAAATGCAGAACTTCTCAAATATGCGCCGACCGAGATCTCTGAACTATTAACTCAGATATACAACAAAACATTCAAATACAACTCACCACTGGACAAACTGAACAACAATAGAGCTGCTGGCCCTGACAACATAAATGCAGAACTTCTCAAATATGCGCCGACCGAGATCTCTGAACTATTAACTCAGATATACAACAAAACATTCAAATACAACTAGCTACTGGATGTGGGTAATGGCACAGTAATTGCACTACAAAACCGGGCAAAGCTAAAGGCCCCTTAACGAATTTAATATCCATCGTACTATTAACGACACTACGCAAGACACTATCACTTATAGTGCTGAACACGATTGGACCTGACATTGAGAACATTCTCTTTCACGGTCAAAGCGGATTCAGGACAGGGAGATCTACAGCTGATGTGGTCTTGGGACATTGATGGCTTTGTGCAACACATCAAAAGTACAAGGGGGCTCTGGCATCCTTGGCATGGACATGTCCAAAGCCTTGGACTCTATACACAGAGGAGACTTTTGGATATCTTGGAGAAGTTGGTTGTCGAAACTAGTGTCAGAATGATCCGTCTATTACTTGGAAAAGCGCAGCTAAGTGTACGTTTTGGAAATTTGGAGTCTGTCCAATTCGAGACAACGTTCAGGGTACCGCAGGGAGATTCCTTGTCATCGGTACTTTCTGGAGGCGGCACTCAGAGACATCAGACTATTAATTGGCGATTTACCTCAAACTGAAGTGATTTATGCAGATGATATCGACTATATATCCAGCGACGAGAAAACATTAAACTATATACGGACAAGGATGCCAGATGTCCTAGAAAAATGGTTCATCAAAATCAATACGGAAAAGACGGAGACAACTACCAATTACCCCGAACTGATGAAAAATGGAGTTATTGTAAAAAATTAGGGTCGTTGCTCGGAGACGCTGAGGATATCACTAACAGGAAGATTTTTGCCGTCGCGACCTTTAGAAAAATGGGAGTAGTGTGGAATCATCTTAAACAAATTAGCACACAATTACGTGTATACAATGCCTTCGTGAAACCAGTCCTAATATACAGCGCTGCAACCTAAGGTGTCTCAGAAGCGGTAATGGATAAACTAGATGCTTTCAATTGTAAACAACTCCGACTGTTGCAGAATTATCACAGACAATTCTCAATGACCAATGATAACTCAGTTAGTAGCTATTATTTCTATATGAATTATTAGTAAATGTTTGGATTGAATATATTCCACAATTTTGTACGCCCTTATAAAATCTCGTGATTATGCGAGAGGAACAAAAGGCAATGATTGTTATTTATAATCCCCAAGAACACAGAAAGAAATGTAAAAACAACTAATTAGATGATCAAAGCTTTTAACAAATTACAAATTCTTTTCGAATACTCTACCAGCAAAAGTTTATTATTATAATTATTATTTAAATATTATTAAAATAATAATTATTATTTTTATAAAATTAAATTAAGCTAAGTTGTATGAATGTCACCTGTTCGTTGAGAAAATTGCCTACATTTTTAGACAACAGACCCAACTTATTTCCCTTACCAATCAATTAGCCATTAGGATGAGCGATAAGCTACCGTTACCAGATTTCTTTAATCAGAGGTGGTGATGCAGAACCTAACATGTACCCAATTCATTTCAGCGTAGGTAAAAAATAGTCCAGTTGAACTGAAACGCTTTCCAAAAGATTTGTTGATTTACATAACATCTGCAGAATCATTTTGTAGACACTAGTAATCCCCCAATTTCACCATTTTAGATAAATTCACCATTTTAGTTAAAGTCCATAATTTCTTTGTATCTTTTTTGGATTTTTCTAAATATATCAGATTTGAGATTATTTGAGCTAACTATGTAATCGAGACGATTGTATAAGGGATGTAAACACGGTATTCATTGAAGTGGGAGAATAGATTATTAATCATACTTTTTGGAACTCAACTTCCTCACCAATGGTAATTTGGAGATGAGTTTAATTTTGGAAAATCCACAAATATTATTGTAATCCATAGATTTTTGCATCCATCAAATATCTCTGAATTCATGTGTGAAAAAAAATGTTAAAAATCGAATAATCTCATTTTCTATAAAATTGATTTACGGCAGATGTTGCATCATTAGTATTCTTTTTTATGTGCTTCATGTGTTTCCGATCGTCAGAGAGTTACTCAACGCTTGGAGATTTTAGAAACATCTTTGTCAGAAATCTGAATTGCATTGGAGAGGTTAGGTAATTGTTCTGCCACAGACAAGAGGTTAAAAAGAAAAATCGATTACTTCACAATCTGTGGAGCTCATGAATAATTTGAACCGTCATCGTCTGGCTTGTTTTTGATCGCCATGCATGTAGGATTGTGGTTTGGATGAATCCATGCCCAATTTCTGGAGTTGAGATTTTTATAGACAGAGAACCTTGGCATTGGATATTTATAACTCATTAATTTAATATTTATGAGGCTCATCTATGCTTATTAGCAATAATGATTAATAGGAAAGGGATCTAACCCTCTTTTCTCAGAATACCCCAGAAAGAATTCCTAGTAATACCACCCATACAAAAATAATTATAAGTTGTCTAGAAGCTAATGGTGCCTCCATCATTGATGCTGTGGGACATTATCAAAGAGAAAAGGACACACTGCAAGACTGTTTGCCAAAATATGTTGTGATTATATTGTGTCATACTTTTTCTATAACAAATATGATGAACAATAAAACTTGGACACAATCGTATCCAGGCTGGCTACATAAATATGTCCAACACAAACATTCATAATTAATTCATTATTATTTACCCTTGTGGCGACATTAATCTAATTGTTTGAAGATTTTCCTTCCCTTCGATTTGTCATTGCATCCTCTTTATTCAGGAGACGCCCAATACCGGGCTGGCATTTAATAGGAGTGAAATTGTCTTCATTGAACTGATAGAAAATTTCACTTAATGTTGACGAGTTCTGTAATCGACCTCAGCATTCCTGAGAAAGTCCTCTGGATCACTGTTCATTGGTGAAAGATCTGCCGGAAAGCGTCACGATAAATGAATTAGTTTTTTCGTTAAACACTTGTTTTTTAAAATAATTTTATTTATTGTTAATTCAGGCTTTTAAATTTTTTTGAGTCTGAATTCCTTTAATTATAATAAACACAACCATTCTCGCTATTAATTTCGACGAGGACACTATTTATTTGAATGCATATATGCGATATACAAAACTGATATTTTTCAAATATTTAACTTGAAAAAACAGACGTTAATATTGAAGAGATAAATATCAATTATAGTAATATATAATAAGGGCAATCATGGCTTACTAGCATTAGGATGCAATGGGATTACCCCTATGCGATCCCAATGTAATGGAGAAGCCGACGTGTGAAGAGCCAACTAGGATCTTTTTTTAATCCTGTAAATCGCCAGATCAGCCTGTAAACTTTGCCGTTATGGAGCAAGCACATTGAAGAATACCTTGTTTATATTATATGCAGATGTTTATATTATAAGCCGTTGAACCGCAAGAAAGAAAGATTTTAGAGAGAAGAAATTGGATTTTGAACGCATCTCTTTACAAATCGTCATAAAAATGGGTTTTCAATTCAAAGAGCGGACTGCCTCAACTGAAAGGAACTTCTAGTAATTTTTAACTGCTTGTTTTAAATAATAAAGATTAATTTAAAATAAAAAAATTCTCAGAAAGCACTTTGAAAAAGGTATGTCGTTTAGACGGATTTGTATAACACAGATCCTTTCATTCACACTCTATATACGGTGGAATACACTTGTCAACTTTGATTGGATGACAAATTCTTAATGTATTAAGTCGCTCAACTGACATATAATTCGATATTCGCCATAGTTATCATTAAGGCTACAAGTAACTTTCGTCTCTTGT
The DNA here is from genome assembly GCA_011109175.1 of Dicyema japonicum. Classification (NCBI taxonomy): domain Eukaryota; kingdom Metazoa; phylum Dicyemida; class Rhombozoa; family Dicyemidae; genus Dicyema; species Dicyema japonicum. The sequence continues at coordinate 242,645 of RDEW01000044.1, read as the reverse complement.
AGGCACCCAATAGATGCGTCGTATCTCTCCAGGTCTTCACAGAAAATCTTCACCACCTCACCAAAAAAACACGTTTATCGAGCCAATACTAATATACAATTCTGGAACACGGGGAACCTCAAAAACGATTTAGAGAGGCTATATACTTTCCACAGAAGCCAACTACGTATACTAACTAAAACCTTCTCTTCGAGAAAAATCTCAAACGAGTAACAATCTGCTCCATGTAAATCTACTCCAATTAGCATGGACTTCATTCTATCGAGATAACAACTAATTCGACATTTTTTTGTCTGGACGCGACTACGCCGTGTAACAGGATAATGGAAGAATATTTCTACTGCGCCGGAAGTAACGGTAATGAGGCAGACCCAGAAATACACTACCTATTTGAATAAAAGATGATTACGAAACAATCGGTCGTAAATTAGTAAAAGCAAAAACAATCGGTAGTAGCAATAATTTGACACGCTGCACCATGTTCTGTTATTGCTAATTAGTTTAAAAAAAACTTTTTTTCCATCTATTGGCGTCATTGAATCTTCCTTATTCAGCTAGGTCTTTTTCTCATAAACCCATCTGTCCAACATAAAAAATTGTATTTTGTGAATTTAATTTATGATTTGTATTTTTCGTTGTACTCACTTTGGTGTAACTTATTGTATTTTTTAAATATAATTTAGGATTTTCACTATTTATCTCTTGACTAAGTTTCTCCTCCAGGATTTTGCATTTAAAATTGTAATGGTATATGCATCATGTCAGGATTATTTGGTTATATTAGTTTACATTCTATTTGTATCAAAAATTATTAGGTATCAATAATCTATTTATTTTATGGTTCAAAAATTGAAAATAATGGGTTTATACTATTTGGTTCCTTTTTTTAGTATTTAATGTAGTTCTTCTAACTTATATTTTTCAGATTCCAAATTATTTGTAGTATTTTGACTGTTAACGCTAAAGCCGTACTCATTAATATTTTTCCCAATGACTTATTAGAGTAATCTATTAATGATTACTAATTAGAATTCACCTTTTTGTTATTTGAATTCTTTCTTTTGTTAATATAATTTTATATTCCACATACGGTTTCTTTAAAATCCAATTTTTCAAATAAATGTATGCTTCATTTAAAGTAAAACACAAAAAATAGAAAAAAGAAGTGAAGAGCATTCCTTTCTTCTCCCATTCTAAGATTAGTTATCATAACTTTTTTACTTAAGCGGAGTCAGCCAATTTTAAATATAAATCTGATAAATCTGAGTAGAAGTCATCAAATAGAGCCGGATCTTTGTTAATCCACCAACTATGAGGTGCGTATACATTGATAATGGAGACAATGTCAGTGCTTGCTTTGGCATTCATAAACTTCATTTGTTGAACTCCGATGCGGTCATTAACTGCACATACTCTGTAGATATGGGGGAGAAATTCCAGTTTGATGGCAAAACCCAGTCCATAGTGCCTGTTGACAGTCGGAAGAAAGATCAATTTGAATTTACCACATGTTTCTTCATGGTTATCTTGGATTTTGGTTTCCTGTAGGCAACCAATTGCGACATCGTAATTATGTAGGTCTTGACAGAGGGAGGTCCTTTTCCAAGAAGTGGTTAGGTCTCGGACATTGAATGAGAGCAGCGAGAATTTCTCCAAAAGATAAGGTTCGTACTTTTCAGTGATGTTAATACTTTATTAGAGCAACGTCACCAGCACAACCAAAAATTTAATTTAAGATTAATATTTAATTCAAAAATATATAAAGTTGATAAATTAATAGTTTTATATTAAAATAATTAATTCCTATCTATGATTTTCATTCAGTTCAATAATTTTTTGTGATCGAATCAGCATCTTATTAAAAATTGTTAATCTGACCCCTAACATTCGGAAAACTACCAAATGCTCCGTCTGATGAAGTCTGTTCATTCGAGATACTCAAATTATTACGTTCTTACTCATCGTATGGTTAAGTAGACTAAATTCCTTTTAAATACTCCAAGGTTCAAATTAGAGTTATTATTCAATCACATTTATAAGTATAAGCAGTATTTATTTTCCGCTTTTCGTTCAATTTATTAATTTATTTTATTAACCCCGAAATTACGGAAAGAGGATAAAGTTATCGTCTAATTAAGTAATCTCGATGTTCATACCAGTCCTTTTCTCGCAGTTAGTTTAGGAGTCCTAGATTAATCTCCACAGTGGGAAAGGTTTCTTTTGATATCTTGAGCAGGCGTCCATATATAGTCTGATGTGCGATCTGAGGGGATAGTTTTTGCCATTTTGAGGAAGTCCCGGCGACGTTCCTTAAGGTATTTCATGATTGGGGGACGATTAGTGTTCTCCGCAGTAACGAGGTAGACGTCTTTTTCGACTATTTCAATAGAATCCTGAGACATCGATTTTGTAAAACCTTCAGTTTACTCTGAGCTTATATTGATAAAAGAGCAATCCATGCAGCACAGGCGTACTCGATACTAGGTAGAACACATTGTTTGTATAATTCTTTTTTTGCTGAGGTAAACGTCATTTCATGTGACTTTTCTGATGATACATTCAGACGGTTCTTCAGGAACCAAAGACCCATCAGGTTTAGTAGATTTTGCACTGAGGTAAACGTCATTTCATGTGACTTTTCTGATGATACATTCAGACGGTTCTTCAGGAACCAAAGACCCATCAGGTTTAGTAGATTTTGCACGGACCATGTCGCCTCACTTGATTCTTCGCTTTTCGTTTAAAATAAAAATGAGTAAATTTTTAAATATTTATTTTATATTTTTAAATTTTTTTTAAATTGCTATTATAATTGAAAAAAATGTAAATAGTAAACTGAACCAAGAAAACGAATCAGACATTATGCTTATGCAATATACAACTTTCATGTTGTTCTGTCTAAATAACATAATTACAGTAAAACACGATTCAGTATTATCTTCGCGATTATTTTTAGTAGTCTGTTACTTAATGTAGAAGTTTTACTATGCGTCGTACGCTCTAGTCCATAGGAGTAGATGAAATGTATCTCCCACGCTTACGATAAAAAAAACTTTTCTGCGTTTATCAGACGTGAGTACTGAAAATCTCATTTCCGTTAAAACAGTAGATAACCATAATTAAAAACATCACCGTCACTCAAACTCAGTGAATGAAGTTGTCTTCCTCGTTGTTGGGCCGCTTTTAGTTGAACAAGTAGTTGTACCGATAGTTGAAGAAGTGGTCCCTCATTTTCAACTTTTCAGCATTCGAGTGATTTCTCGTTTCTGATGTCTCACGTCTTGCAAAAAATCTAATTACACGAGCTTGTTTAGATTTTACTAAAAGTTGAAAGATTAACCCCCTTCACAGTTCGAAGTACAAAAGATTCACTGAGCTGATGATTTGTAACAAAACTCAATTTGTTTTCCAAATTTGTTCCTAATCCTTGTTTTAAACAAAAAATACAATTCCATTCAAAATATCAAGTTCCACATAGAATTCTTATATCAAGGACTTATTCATTGGGACACTCCTTCCTTGTGAAGTCGTCGAAATTGACACAAATATTCTACCGAATAATGTCTTTTAAATAATTTTGCTGAAATTTTAAAATACAACAAACTTTCTAAAATAATAAATTTAATCAAAATCTAAAACTTAAAGATAAAATTACATTGTTGTAAAGACTATGTCGCATCAAGGTTCCTTCAACTTTTACATTGAGCATTCACACATTATAAAAACTTAAACGTGGAAATTCCACTGATTTTAAGTAACTACGAATAATCCCAGATCACTCATCAATTGAGAGAACTGGTTGGAGGTATCTGATAACATGGAATTAATCGATTTAGACGTCATTATTATTTTTACAAAGCATAAGTTTTGTCACTGACCTTATCTCAGACAAAAGCAAGCAAAACTTAAAGTTTCTTACCTAATTACCCCCACAAACCCAGTGAGCCCGAGATTCCGTCAGATCAACTGAAAAGGGTTCCACTTTTTTCTAATAGCAGATCGAACGTCAAGCTCTTTACAGAAGAGCTCAAGACGAGGTCGGACAGTGGTTTTCCACAGTAGACATTAACAAAAATGTCGCTTGCTCTGTAATCGTAGGCTGACATTAACAAAAATGTCGCTTGCTCTGTAATTGTAGGCTGACATTAACAACTGTGCTCCCCACTCGAGCACATCTCCAAGGGGAGAATGCGGGATAATATATATAATTTGATCTAGTTCTGGTTCGATTTTGAGATTAGTGCAAAAATCAATTGGAGAAAAACATCAAGGCATTCCTCGAAATAAGCGAAAACATTTTAAAGCCAGCCTTCAGTCTGACGGTCCACGAGAGAGAAATAGTGAATGCATAAACGTTAAACGTACCTGGAAGATGCAGAACGAGGTGGCAAGATTGCGGTCTCTATAGGAGAGGTATGAGAATAAAGTCAAATGTTCTAAAAATACACCGACAGTGTATGCCTCTGGTTAGTTTCAGGCTAGGAGGTGGGTTTAGCATTTGAGTTCCACTAAACAGCGACTTGTGGAAAAGACCCCTCTCTGTGAGGAAGAGGCAGTGGTGAACCGTTCTCTAGATGAGATCAAATCAGTTTTTGAGCGGACTGTGACCGAGGACTGGTTGTATAAATTAGTTACACAATGTGTCAACTCAAAACCTACCGATTATTTCGAAGTGTTCGAAATTAATTCTGATGATAAATTGGGGTCAAAGATGATATTTCAAGGAACGAAAAAGCAAGCCTTGATAAATCAGTGCATAAACATTCATTATTGAAATAAACTATTTGTTTCGAGGATTGATGTAAAGAAGGCGTAATGCTCTGTGGACCATGGTTTTCTCTGCCATGCTTTAATTGTTCAGGCCTCCAATTGTCGATTGGAAGGTTTGTGAAAAGCCTTATGAACAAATTGAAATTTACTCTAAATTTCAAAAGAGATAGTACTGGGATGGTTAAATTATATCGTTGTATATTGCGAAGAGATTCGTTGTTTCTGCAGCTTTTTGTGTTAGTCATTGGTTTTTTGCGGAAGTCTAAACAATAAATTTCCAAAATTATCTATGTCCCAAGATAATTCATCATTGATGACGTTTACAACCAATCTCTTACTTTTTATCGATAGTTTTAAAATATTTATTGCAAGATCACAACGATGAGGATGATAAATGGGATCTATGAGTAGCTCAGTGTTGTTGGGCTTACAAGGAGTTCTGAGAAGTCTGCCTCTTGTGAAGGATGTAAAATCTCCGGATGGACATACCTCGAGTTTAAAAGATCATGCAGCTGCATCATGAAGCAGGATGTTTTGAGAACAATTACAGAAAACGTGAGATTGTTACTTAATGCTGAAATCCATTTAAAGCAATCAAAGAGCATGCCCTGTCCCTTTATAATTACCACATTGGCTTAATTGAACCGATTGACTCTATTGATGTTGTAATGGTATTTTAACTGAATATTGTATTTATTTTTGTTAAACTTGGGAGAGGTGTTTATTTCAATTTTTCATAAAATTGATGTATGTTGTTTCAATGTCTGGTGATTTGATAAGAAAGTCTAGAATTTGTCTAGAAAAAATGGAATCCTGCGGGTCTTTAAACATAAGAAAACATATATGACAACATTCGCAAGATTCCTTGCTTTCAAGGACAAGATGGACAACCCAAGTTAGCTTTAGCGCGATCAAGGAATATGAAAAATCTTCTACAGATAGTTTCAGAAAGTCAATTTATCCAAAACTTATAATTGTTGCGAATAAGAAAATATTGATGTATTTGGATCCTCTGAGTAGTCTGTGGAAACAATATATTTTCTTCTTCAAGGAGGTGCATATATTTGAACGAAACAGAATGTACGACATCAAGAAGTCAGAGACTGAAGACACATTCTGTCAATTTCATAATCTATTTTCTGAGTCGATATCACGGTGGACACATCCATAAAGACAGATACTCATGTCAGGTTCAATAAAACTCGCGTTTAGGTAGTGAATAAAATTATACTTTTTGAAATTACTTCTCAAGAACAGCTCTTGACTTTTTACTAGAGTCACATCATGTGATCTACATGTCAGGTAACGCCCGTGCCAAGCTGGCACTAAAAAGGATTATTTGTTCTCTCCCACTCCAATCATTAGGTTTCCTCAACTGCAAGAAATGTATGTTTTTAACTATTATGGTGGTTCACATGGACTCTTGGACGTCATTACCTATTTCTCTAATCACGTAAAAAGATGCATCATGTAGAACCGTTCTGGGAACGTTAATATATAAGAACGACAATAATGTTTAATCATTTGAGTTAACTCCTCAACTTTTTTTTAATTAAATCGATATTATTATTGAGCATATGAATTGGAGAGTAGAGTCTTACAGGGATCAATTATGGGAAATCTATTATTTAACGTTCTAATGGCCAGTTTCCTGTTTCAGATTTCATCAAGTATGAAATCTCTGTTATAAGTAGACTACTACAACTGTCTGATCTGTCGAGATTGGGTGTGACTTCGGAGAAAAGAAACGATGTAAATGTGAAAGAAATTTGAGTCTCGTTTGGTCTCCAATTGAAAAGTTCAGAAAAAAATCTAATGCAAGATTCTTCAGCGGAAATGGAGAGGGAATCAGCAAAGCTCCCTATGTGGAATCGATAGTTTGGAATGCCTGAAGTTTCTCGGAACAGCTTTTGAAAAACTGAAACTGCTTAATAAAACTTTAAACTCAGAAAGAAAATAGCACACCAGACTCGATACGGATATTTTCATTTTTTAATTACGGTCATTCTATCACTTCTCTATGGACTTGAAGAGTGCTATTACACTGCATACAAGGAGTGTTTTATCTTCCTTCTTGAAAACCGAGGATTACAGGAATCAAGATTGTCACAAGCGGCTTACGAGACTTTATATGATGACGAAGATTTGCTATTAGTGTCGATAAGAGAAGTAACAGAGAAAAAAATGGCAAACTACGGATAGGGGATGTCATCATTGACTCGTATGTCCAAACTGAATAAACCATAGAGGGGTTAAGGTCGCAGTAGGAGAGTCCAAGCTATTGCAGGACTTGTGGTAAGAAACCTAAAATAATACATTCTTTACATTTCTTTAATAATAAAATTTGCTAAAGTTAAAAGAAGGTTGAAGCTAATGAACGTTCCTGACTAAGTAGAAATTGCACAACCACTACCTTTTGATATTACTTCATTGACAGAAATCCACTGTTTTCTTTAGTGGTTTCATTTTAATGACGAGGTCCCCCATAATGTCGTCTACTGTATAAAAATCCTTAGATATGCCTGGTATAAAACATAATATTCAATTGTCGTTGCGATGAGGTGATGCACATAAAATTAAGGGACGAGTATGCATCTTGGATTCCAGCTCATTCGCATGCTATTTCAGCACGCCAAATTGAGAATCTTAAACTTATCACTGATACGTGGGCCAAAAGAATTTATGCTATCGTAAATAACTCCTGTGGGTCTTTTTGTTTCTACGGCAGCTGGTTCAATGTAAACTCTCTAGCAACACATTCGTGAATTCAAATTATTCTGCACATTGAACTTTTGTTATAAGTACAAACAGAATTCATATAATGTTCCCACGGGTTATGTACGGCATATTTGTTTTTTTATTCGAGTTATTGTGCCAATGCTGGTTTCATATTTCCGAGAAAGTACTTTGTTGAATGATTTTTTAGGAGTAGTCGAGCAATTTCAACTTATTTTTTCCGTAACTAAGACTCATAATAATTTATGAGGAGTTTTTTCTAGTAAAAATAATTAATTTTTTGACGACTAGAAATAAAAAATAGTAATAAATTCAGTTCCATGTCGAAGTTTTCGATATTTTTGGCAGAGATCCGAAAAAGTGTTCCAAAAAAAGAAGTGTTCCAGCCCCGAGGTCCGTTTCAAATCGACGACAGACTATATTAAATAATAATTAAATAAAAAAATAAATTAATAATTTAAATAAAATAAAATTTGACCTAATAAAAATTAGAATAAATGAACAGAATTATTCATTTTGTCATATTTATTCTGTTAAGCAAAATCGTCAAAATAAAATGCAGAGAGAGGAGATATATCTTAATTGATTCATATGTAATTTATAAGAATCCTTCTAAAGTATATATTTCGATAACTTTAGCAATATCCTTTATTTCAGTTAACTGAAAATCTACCAATAGATGGCATTAATGGTAAGTATATTTTATCTGATAAAAATATAAGTTTTAAATTTATTCTACACTTTTACAATAAGTTTTATAATATTGACTTAATAACAGAAATTGATTATGGTATGTTTTTCGTTGTACTTTAGATGATAGGCGTTATACTAATATCACAACGATTTCTAAAACTAAATATGGGGAATACTACAGATGTAGTTATGCTTATATTAGTTTTTCGAATAATATATCTGTTACATTTTATTCAATCAAATTGCAATATCACGATAAAAGTCATTTGTATCATTTTACTGGAAAAGGTTTTTATTAAAATTTATCTAGCTAACGACTGTAACCCAAAAAATGACCCAGATACGCCCATTTGGTTTTTATTTAACAAAAATAGAATCGGAGGAGTAATAAGTGGAATTATCAAAATATCATATATTGACAATAACATAACTGTTCACGTTTTCATTGATTCTTAGATAACAGATGAGCATTTCAAATATAATCACGGTGGTTTTTCAACAAGTATTGTTAATGGAATCTATAAATATCTTTTGATTGGTGCAAATTCTAAAATATTTATTACGGTGGAAAAACTAGATAAAAAATATATTATTTATAACTTTTATGTTTGTGTTAGACATAAAAAATCTAAATGTGTTTTACTTGAAAAGCAGTTTAAACAAATTAAAATGGGAGGATATTATAAATGTGGACTCATTTCACAAAACTATAAAAATGTGACTATCGAAATTTCATCTCTTAAATTACAATTTTTCCGCAATGATCTGAGTTTTGAATTTATTGGAGATGGTAAATAAATTCGGCTGAATTTTAGATGAAGGATGCTTTGAGGAACAAATATCGAATGAAATTAAAGACAAAAAAAACATTTTTAAACATCGTAATAAAACCGACTAAATTTTAGATGGAATAAGTTTTGAAAATCTAATATCGTCTGAAAGTAAACCCGTAAAAAAATTGACGAAACATCAAATAATTGGAATCGTGTGTGGAGTTGTTGCAATAATATTTACGTGTGTCATTGTCCCTTTTTATTTCAAACAGAAATCACATGTTGAAATACAGGAAACCATTCCATTAAACTTTGTAACTAACTGATATTAATTTGTCAAACGGTCTTCAATTTATTTGAATTTATATAATTATTAATTATTTGAATTACAGTCGACATTCTAAATCTAACAAAATTTTTAATTTTGTCAATTTTAACGAAAGTATACCAAAAATCCCTGATGTTTTCGAAATTATGACTAAATGCTCCTAAAAAGCCCCCCTCAAGTGAATACGGAGTAGCCTTGGATACTATGCCGCTGTTCATTCAATTAGAATATTCTAAAACAAAAATCTACAATCGTAAACTTTCAAAGAAAGTATTCACAAGTTGTGTCATCGATCGGGAATTCAGTGCCAGGACATCATGTGCTTTTATAAGAGAACAACAATCAAAGTCAA